>CAKAOJ020000547.1:0-247500 GCA_916701645.2 Sebastolobus alascanus
CCAGTACCAACACCAACACCAGCACCAGCTCCAGCACCTGTACTTATCGTGGTACTGCCAGCGACGAGAGCTCAGAGGCAAAGTTTAGTAAATAAATGATAGTTTAGTGATCTTCACTCCACACTATTAACTTCTGCAGGTGAATACAGTCTAAGTCATTAAACAAATGTCTGCCTGCAGGTGTAATACTCTACACTTCTTCAGTTATAAATCCTTGATAAATGTCCAGGTAAAGTCATCCATGGTTTATACTGGAGGATTTCACACCGTACAACTGCTCCTTTCTCACCCTTTTGTCGTCCTCAGGTAGTTTTTTTTTCACATTCAGTTCGATATCTGAGTCACCTGAATGTGAAAGAGAAAAAAAAAGTATCAAATATTCATGAATATTCTTCAAATAGACATGATCTTAACAGCTGGAACAAAGATGGAATTGAGTGACAGTTTTGTTGTACATTGAGGACATTCTCATTTTAAGATCAGATGTGAATGTACAATAGTTTGATGAATGGGGGAAGTTGTTTCAATACTCACATTCTTTGTGTCTGTCAGCTCTGTAGACCTTCTTGTCGGTCCTGTAGATATCAACACAGTCCCAAAAGTTATAGAACAAGTTTAAGATAATTGTCCGTTCTTTGAGTTAGCATCAATTTATCAGAATGAAATGCTTATCATCATATCTGCACCATGAAGACTACAACTGACTGCTGACAATCATGTTCAAAACACACATCAAAAGGTTCCTGTCGGGGTGCCCCGGACCCCCAAACTGCTCCCCGGGCGCTGTATAGTAGCTGCCCACCGCCCCTAATACTAGGATGGGGTAAATGCAGAAGGTAACTTCACTGGGTGCTGTGCTGTGTACAATGTACTGTGTGACAATAACAATTACACATTTACACATGAAAAAGAGGAGAAAGTGCACTCAGTGGGAAAAATCCCTGATTTCTTGTGCCAGGTGAAGCTTCCTTTGCAATGTGACAGTTCTCACCCAACAGTGCAGAAACCCAAGGCTCGGTTCCCAGTAGAAATACCTTGAATCCCAGTATTAGTACCTTTGGTAATTTGGCTGTGAGGGTTGTCATCCTTGTTGCTGCACTATCAACTCTTAAGCTTTGTTTACACTCACAGGGACGCCGTGTCGAGGGCCTGCGTAGATGGCGAGCACGCTACGAGCATACACAGAGGCGTTTATGCTCTGAGCGTTGTTTGCTGCAGTACGGTCCGAAACGCCAGGAGGCGTACAAACTAAATATCAAGTGGATCAGCAAGAAGTCAACGAGTGGTACCGGAGAGTAGGTTGCCTGGCAACAGTAGTAAACACTGACGTACGTACCGCCAAACGTTACATCTGTGTACTGTAATTATTACTGTCGCTGACCTCCAAGTCTAAATGACTTCCTGTCTCTCGGTGCTTCCTCTCTGGTCGCCGCTCTTTACATCAGACCTTTTTAATCTTTAACAAAACGATCTCACAGATTCTTTCACAGCCTGCAGCAGAAAACCTCTTCTTTACCCAGTGTGGAATATTTCTTTATTATATTATTTAATGTCATGTGACTGTCTCTGCAGTCATGTGACTGTCTCTGTGGTCATGTGACTGTCTCTGTGGTCATGTGACTGTCTCTGTGGTCATGTGACTGTCCCTGTGGTCATGTGACTGTCCCTGTGGTCATGTGACTGTCCCCGTGCCCAATGACTGTCCCCGTGGCCATGTGACTGTCTCTGTGGTCATGTGACTGTCCCTGTGGTCATGTGACTGTCCCTGTGGTCATGTGACTGTCTCTGTGGTCATGTGACTGTCTCTGTGGTCATGTGACTGTCCCTGTGGTCATGTGACTGTCTCTGTGGTCATGTGACTGTCTCTGTGGCCATGTGACTGTCCCCGTGCCCAATGACTGTCCCTGTGGTCATGTGACTGTCCCCGTGCCCAATGACTGTCCCCGTGGCCATGTGACTGTCTCTGTGGTCATGTGACTGTCCCCGTGCCCAATGACTGTCCCCGTGGCCATGTGACTGTCTCTGTGGTCATGTGACTGTCCCTGTGGTCATGTGACTGTCTCTGTGGTCATGTGACTGTCTCCGTGGTCATGTGACTGTCCCTGTGGTCATGTGACTGTCCCTGTGGTCATGTGACTGTCTCCGTGGTCATGTGACTGTCTCTGTGGTCATGTGACTGTCCCTGTGGTCATGTGACTGTCCCTGTGGTCATGTGACTGTCCCTGTGGTCATGTGACTGTCTCCGTGGTCATGTGACTGTCCCTGTGGTCATGTGACTGTCCCTGTGGTCATGTGACTGTCCCTGTGGTCTCTCAGTGAACAGTTGTAGAGATGTCTGTACAGGTGAAGCTGCTCGGCCAGTCTTCCTTCCAAGGCGTCCATGTTGAAATGAAAGACACAGCGAACACAGTCAGCGCGTAGCTACAAACGCCACAACAACTTGCGGAGCCTTCGCGCACCACGCGGAAGACGTGATGAGTACATTTGCTGGCGCCTGCACCTCACGCTGGCTTCACTACAGCGAGCATAAACCAGGCTTTACTGGTTGGATGGGGTGCCCACACAGTGGAGCTGCAGGGAAACCCCACAGGAATAACAAACAGACTGATTAGTGTTTAGTGCAATACTGCTGGAACCAGCATGGACCGACTCCGACCCTCTACTGACCAAAGAGTCTCCAGTCTACAGTGAGGACTCTCCACAAGATCAGACAGCTGCTTCACTCCTGAATCCTTCAGGTTGTTGTTACCCAGATCCAGCTCTCTCAGATGGGAGGGGTTGGACTTCAGAGCTGAGGCCAGAGAATCACAGCTGATCTTTGACAAAGTGCAGTCCCACAATCTGAATAAAGAATAAATTATGAAGATAAAAATCACTTTATAATCCAATCAGATGTGTTCAGGTTTTAAATGTGTAGCTCAACATTACTATGTCCTAATCAATGATCTTTTCCCTAAAATGAGTAGAGTGACTTTTTCATTGTGTTATTGTGGATCATCATAATGTTAGCCTTCTACAGACATCATCCAGATGTCACCACACCTATTCATGTCAACACACATCAATAACATGTTGCTGATCTCTGTGTTCATCTCTGTGTGTGTGCTGAAGGATCAATATCAATGATCAGACATTATTTGTGGAACACATTGAAACAAACAGAAACCAGAGAAATATTTCTCCTTCATGAAGAAAACTTGATCAATTTAAAACAGATATTAGTTCAAAGGATCTTCTGTATCCAGATGTGACCATTTACCAACAACGATAAACATTCATTTACTTTAAAAACTAACAGTGGACATTTTCTACACTTTCTTTAAGAAACACGAGTCTTTAGTGACTGCAGACTGAATTTAGTTCAAGAAAAATGAAAATATGAAGAAAAGGACATTAACAACTTTATGGATGTAAGTTATGTTTGTACATAAATCAGGTTCAATTGTTAATTAAAGATATAAGATCTCTAACAGTAACAGAGAGTCAGTGAACTGACCTCAGAGTCTCCAGTCTACAGTGTGGACTCTCCAGAAAACCACACAGCAGCTTCACTCCTGAATCCTGCAGGTAGTTCTTACTCAGATCCAGCTCTCTCAGATGGGAGGGGTTTGACTTCAGAGCTGAGACCAGAGAATCACAGCTGATCTCTGACAAACTGCAGCTCATCAATCTGAATAAAGAATAAATGATGAAAGTTTAGAAAACAACGTTCCTGCTTGAAATCATTCAATGTTTAATAATGTGTTCAGAGCTGAAGAAGGTTTAGAACATAGAAGTTTAGAAAATGTAAACTCCAAACACCTGAAGCCAACAGGATGTAGGTTAAAAACTGTAAAATACAAACAGTGAAACAGAGCTCTCATTAATATTAATGACAACGTGCTGCTACTTCAATAAAGACGTAGTGACTTCACCTCTTAAACTCTGACAGCTCCACCAGTGGATCCATCTATACAAACTCATGTTGAGCAGCCAAACACTAATAAAAACCACAGAAACGTATTCAAGATTCAACTCAACATCTCAAAGTTTCTATAGATGTCAAATATGTCAGGATGGATTTTGGGGAAATTTGAACAAAAGATATTTAAGATCAGACAACTATAATATATATTTTAGGAATAGTCAAGTCATAGCATCAAAGCATCTTCAGTTTAAACTCTTCAGTCAGTATAAGCATCATATACTGTAGCTTCATACAATTTATAGAAAAAACAAATAGTGAATATATTTGTTATTGTCTGATAGCTGAAATATAGATTCTTTTTTATTCTTCATATTAATTTATTTTTATAATTTATTTTAACATGATGAAAGTCAGGTGTTGTAATATATGAAGGTTTTAAATGTGTAGCTCAACATTGCTCTGCTACAGTCAGTGGACTAAACCACTGAAGAAGAAAATGTCCTTTAGCATTAAGATACTCAGTGTGGATCAGTATAATATCAGCCTTATGTCTGCAGCTTAGTGTCACCACAACTTTCACATCATATTAATCTCAGTACACAAGTAAAACATGGTGTCTGACCTCAGATTCTTCAGTCTACAGTGTGGACTCTCTAGAAAACCACACAGCAGCTTCACTCCTGAATCCTGCAGGTTGTTTTCTCTCAGATCCAGCTCTCCCAGATGGGGGGGGTTGGACTTCAGAGCTGAGGCCAGAGAATCACAGCTGATCTTTGACAACCTGCAGCTCATCAATCTGAATAAAGAATAAACGATGTAAGTTTAGAAGACAACGTTCCTGCTTGAAATCATTCAATGTTTAATAATGTGTTCAGAGCTGAAGAAGGTTTAGAATGTGGACGTTTAGAAAATGTAAACTCCAAACACCTGAAGCCAACAGGATGCAGGTTAAAAACTGTAAAATACAAACAGTGAAACAGAGCTCTCATTAATATTAATGACAACGTGCTGCTACTTCAATAAAGACGTAGTGACTTCACCTCTTAAACTCTGACAGCTCCACCAGTGAATCCATCTATACAAACTCATGTTGAGCAGCCAAACA
The DNA here is from genome assembly GCA_916701645.2 of Sebastolobus alascanus. Lineage (NCBI taxonomy): Eukaryota > Metazoa > Chordata > Actinopteri > Perciformes > Sebastidae > Sebastolobus > Sebastolobus alascanus. The sequence continues at coordinate 5,013 of CAKAOJ020000547.1, forward strand.
CTAATAAAAACCACAGAAACTGATTCAAGATTCAACTCAACATCTCAAAGTTTCTAAAGATGTCAAATATGTCAGGATGGATTTTGGGGAAATGTGAACAAAAGATATTTAAGATAAGACATCTATAATATATATTTTAGGAATAGTGGAGTCGTAAAATCAAAGCATCTTCAGTTTAAACTCTTCAGTCAGTATAAGCATCATATAGCTTCATAACATTTATAGAAAAAACAAATAGTGAATATATTTATTATTGTCTGATAGCTGAAATAGAGATTATTAATTTATTCTTCATATTTATGTATTTTTTTATAATTTATTTTAACATGATGAAAGTCAGGTGTTGTGATATATGAAGGTTTTAAATGTGTAGCTCAACATTGCTCTGCTACAGTCAATGGACTAAACCACTGAAGAAGAAAATGTCCTTTAGCATTAAGATACTCAGTGTGGATCAGTATAATATCAGCCTTATGTCTGCAGTTTAGTGTCACCACAACTTTCACATCATATTAATCTCAGTACACAAGTAAAACATGGTGTCTGACCTCAGAGTCTCCAGTCTACAGTGTGGACTCTTCAGAAAACCACACAGCAGCTTCACTCCTGAATCCTGCAGGTTGTTTCCACTCAGCTCAAGCTCTCTCAGATGGGGGGGGTTAGACTTCAGAGCTGAGGCCAGAGAATCACAGCTGATCTTTGACAAACTGCAGCTCATCAATCTGAATAAAGAATAAATGATGAAGATAAAAATCACTTTATAATCCAATCAGATGTGTTCAGGTTTTAAATGTGTAGCTCAACATCACTATGTTCTAATCAATGATCTTTTCCCTAAAATGAGTAGAGCGACTTTGTCATTGTGTTATTGTGGATCATCATAATGTCAGCCTTCTACAGACATCATCCAGATGTCACCAAAACATTCATACACCTATTTATGTAAACATATCAATAACATGCTGCTGATCTCTGTGTTCATCTCTGTGTGTGTGCTGAAGGATCAATATCAATGATCAGACATTATTTGTGGAACACGTTGAAACAAACAGAAACCAGAGAAATATTTCTACTTCATGAAGTAAACTTGATCAATTTAAAACAGATATTAGTTCAGAGGATCTTCTGTATCCAGATGTGACCATTTACCAACAATGATAAACATTCATTTACTTTAACAACTGACAGTTGTTTTCTACACTTTCTTTAAGAAACACAAGTCTTTAGTGACTGCAGACTGAATTTAGTTCAAGAAACATGAAAATATGAAGAAAAGGACATTAACAACTTTATGGATGTAAGTTACATTTGTACATAAATCAGGTTTAACTGTTAATTAAAGATATAAGATCTATAACAGTAACAAAGAGTCAGTGAACTGACCTCAGAGTCTCCAGTCTACAGTGTGGACTCTCCAGAAAACCACAAAGCTTCACTCCTGAATCCTTCAGGTTGTCGTTGTTGCTCAGATCCAGCTCTCTCAGATGGGAGGGGTTGGACTTCAGAGCTGAGGCCAGAGAATCACAGCTGATCTCTGACAAACTGCAGCTCCTCAATCTGAATAAAGAATAAATAATGTAAGTTTAGAAGACAACGTTCCTGCTTGAAATCATTCAATGTTTAATAATGTGTTCAGAGCTGAGGAAGGTTTAGAACGTAGAAGTTTAGAAAATGTAAACTCCAAACACCTGAAGCCAACAGGATGCAGGTTAAAAACTGTAAAATACAAACAGTGAAACAGAGCTCTCATTAATATTAATGACAACGTGCTGCTACTTCAATAAAGACGTAGTGACTTCACCTCTTAAACTCTGACAGCTCCACCAGTGGATCCATCTATACAAACTCATGTTGAGCAGCCAAACACTAATAAAAACCACAGAAACTGATTCAAGATTCAACTCAACATCTCAAAGTTTCTAAAGATGTCAAATATGTCAGGATGGATTTTGGGGATATGTGAACAAAAGATATTTAAAATAAGACATCTATAATATATGAAGCTTATGTGAAACATCAGACAGGAAGACCGTCCTCACACTCTCTTTCATTCATAACCTTTCTGTCTCTCTCTCTCTCTCTACTGGCTCCTACTCTATCAGCTGACTGTGGGTGGTTCACTCTTAGATAACCAAACAGATTCTACCACGCTCTCTCTGAGCCAATCATATCATTGCAATCACATTTTAAAACTGTCCTCCTCTCTGCTGCTGTCAGTTGTCATTTCAGTGCGACTCGATGCAACCCCCCCCCCCCCCCAATCACCTCCAGTCTTCATCATATTCAATACCCAGTCCTGCTCTACATCCCTTCATTAGATCTTCAGCTACTCCCTTCACCACCACCACCAGGGTCTAGACTCCAGAAGGGGGGGGGATATATCTAATCTCACCACGGCATCACTACCCCCTTTAATATACTACGTCATGATGGAGTCTAATCACTGAAGACTTTGCACTATTCTTCTTATCATACATCATGTAATAAATTATTGTTCATTCTATGACGGGTCTCTCCTGATTGAACTATATTTTAGGAATAGTGGAGTCATAACATCAAAGCATCTTCAGTTTAAACTCTTCAGTCAGTATAAGCATCATATAGCTCCATAGAATTTATAGAAAAAACAAATAGTGAATATATTTATTATTGTCTGATAGCTGAAATAGAGATTATTTATTTATTCTTCATATTTATATATTTTTTTTATAATTTATTTTAACATGATGAAAGACAGGTGTTGTGATATATGAAGGTTTTAAATGTGTAGCTCAACATTGCTCTGCTACAGTCAATGGACTAAACCACTGAAGAAGAAAATGTCCTTTAGCATTAAGATACTCAGTGTGGTTCAGTATAATATCAGCCTTATGTCTGCAGTTTAGTGTCACCACAACTTTCACATCATATTAATCTCAGTACACAAGTAAAAAATGGTGTCTGACCTCAGAGTCTCCAGTCTACAGTGTGGACTCTCCAGAAAACCAGACAGCTTCACTCCTGAATCCTGCAGGTAGTTGTATCTCAGATCGAGCTCTCTCAGATGGGGGGGGTTGGACTTCAGAGCTGAGGCCAGAGAATCACAGCTGATCTCTGACAAACTGCAGCTCATCAATCTGAATAAAGAATAAATGATGTAAGTTTAGAAGACAACGTTCCTGCTTGAAATCATTCAATGTTTAATAATGTGTTCAGAGCTGAAGAAGGTTTAGAACGTAGAAGTTTAGAAAATGTAAACTCCAAACACCTGAAGCCAACAGGATGCAGGTTAAAAACTGTAAAATACAAACAGTGAAACAGAGCTCTAATTAATATTAATGACAACATGCTGCTACTTCAATAAAGACGTAGTGACTTCACCTCTTAAACTCTGACAGCTCCACCAGTGGATCCATCTATACAAACTCATGTTGAGCAGCCAAACACTAATAAAAACCACAGAAACTGATTCAAGATTCAACTCAACATCTCAAAGTTTCTAAAGATGTCAAATATGTCAGGATGGATTTTGGGGATATGTGAACAAAAGATATTTAAAATAAGACATCTATAATATATGAAGCTTGTGTGAAACATCAGACAGGAAGACCCTCCTCACACACTCTTTCATTTAAAACCTTTCTGTCTCTCTCTCTCTCTCTACTGGCTCCTACTCTATCAGCTGACTGTGGGTGGTTCACTCTTAGATAACCAAACAGATTCTACCACGCTCTCTCTGAGCCAATCATATCATTGCAATCACATTTTAAAACTGTCCTCCTCTCTGCTGCTGTCAGTTGTCATTTCAGTGCGATTCGATGCAACCCCCCCCCCCCCCCCCCCATCACCTCCAGTCTTCATCATATTCAGTACCCAGTCCTGCTCTACATCCCTTCATTAGATCTTCAGCTACTCCCTTCACCACCACCACCAGGGTCTAGACTCCAGGGGGGGGGGGGGGATATACCTAATCTCACCACGGCATCACTACCCCCTTTAATATACTACGTCATGATGGAGTCTAATCACTGAAGACTTTGCACAATTCTTCTTATCATACATCATGTAATAAATTATTGTTCATTCTATAACGGGTCTCTCCTGATTGAACTATATTTTAGGAATAGTGGAGTCATAACATCAAAGCATCTTCAGTTTAAACTCTTCAGTCAGTATAAGCATCATATAGCTTCATACAATTTATAGAAAAAGCAAATAGTGAATATATTTGTTTTTGTCTGATAGCTGAAATAGAGATTATTTATTTTTCTTTATATTTATGTATTTTTTTTTTAATTTAATTTAACATGATGAAAGTCAGGTGTTGTGTTATATGAAGGTTTTAAATGTGTAGCTCAACATTGCTCTGCTACAGTCAATGGACTAAACTACTGAAGAAGAAAATGTCCTTTAGCATTAAGATACTCAGTGTGGTTCAGTATAATATCAGCCTTATGTCTGCAGTTTAGTGTCACCAAAACTTTCACATCATATTAATCTCAGGACACAAGTAAAAAATGGTGTCTGACCTCAGAGTCTCCAGTCTACAGTGTGGACTCTCCAGAAAACCACACAGCAGCTTCACTCCTGAATCCTGCAGGTTGTTGTTACCCAGATCCAGCTCTCTCAGATGGGGGGGGTTGGACTTCAGAGCTGAGGCTAGAGAATCAGAGCTGATCTCTGACAAACTGCAGCTCATCAATCTGAATAAAGAATAAATGATGAAGATAAAAATCACTTTATAATCCAATCAGATGTGTTCAGGTTTTTAATGTGTAGCTCAACATTACTATGCCCTAATCAATGATCTTTTCCCTAAAATGAGTAGAGTGACTTTGTCATTGTGTTATTGTGGATCATCATAATGTCAGCCTTCTACAGACATCATCCAGATGTCCCCACAACATTCATACACCTATTCATGTCAACACACATCAATAACATGCTGCTGATCTCTGTGTTCATCTATGTGTGTGTGCTGAAGGATCAATATCAATGATCAGACATTATTTATGGAACACCTTGAAACAAACAGAAACCAGAGAAATATTTCTACTTCATGAAGTAAATTTGATCAATTTAAAACAGATATTACTTCAGAGGATCTTCTGTATCCAGATGTGACCATTTACCAACAATGATAAACATTCATTTACTTTAACAACTAACAGTGAACATTTTCTACACTTTCTTTAAGAAACACAAGTCTTTTGTGACTGCAGACTGAATTTAGTTCAAGTAACATGAAAATATGAAGAAAAGGACATTAACAACTTTATGGATGTAAGTTATGTTTGTACATTAATCAGGTTCAATTGTTAATTAAAGATATAAGATCTCTAATAGTAACAGAGAGTCAGTGAACTGACCTCAGAGTCTCCAGTCTACAGTGTGGACTCTCCAGAAAACCACACAGCAGCTTCACTCCTGAATCCTGCAGCTTGTTGTTGTTACTCAGATCCAGCTCTCTCAGATGGGGGGGGTTGGACTTCAGAGCTGAGGCCAGAGAATCACAGCTGATCTCTGACAAACTGCAGCTCATCAATCTGAATAAAGAATAAATGATGTAAGTTTAGAAGACAACGTTCCTGCTTGAAATCATTCAATGTTTAATAATGGGTTCAGAGCTGAAGAAGGTTTAGAACGTAGAAGTATAGAAAATGTAAACTCAAAAACACCTGAAGCCAACAGGATGCAGGTTAAAAACTGTAAAATACAAACAGTGAAACAGAGCTCTCATTAATATTAATGACAACGTGCTGCTACTTCAATAAAGACGTAGTGACTTCACCTCTTAAACTCTGACAGCTCCACCAGTGGATCCATCTATACAAACTCATGTTGAGCAGCCAAACACTAATAAAAACCACAGAAACTGATTCAAGATTCAACTCAACATCTCAAAGTTTCTAAAGATGTCAAATATGTCAGGATGGATTTTGGGGAAATGTGAACAAAAGATATTTAAGATAAGACATCTATAATATATGAAGCTTATGTGAAACATCAGACAGGAAGACCGTCCTCACACTCTCTTTCATTCATAACCTTTCTGTCTCTCTCTCTCTCTCTACTGGCTCCTACTCTATCAGCTGACTGTGGGTGTTTCACTCTTAGATAACCAAACAGATTCTACCACGCTCTCTCTGAGCCAATCATATCGTTGCAATCAAATTTTAAAACTGTCCTCCTCTCTGCTGCTGTCAGTTGTCATTTCAGTGCGATTCGGAGCAACCCTCCCCCCCCCCCCCCATCACCTCCAGTCTTCATCAGATTCAGTACCCAGTCCCGCTCTACATCCCTTCATTAGATCTTCAGCTACTCCCTTCACCACCACCACCAGGGTCTAGGGGGGGGGGTATACCTAATCTCAAAACGGCATCACTACCCCCTTTAATATACTACGTCATGATGGAGTCTCATCACCAAAGACTTTGCACTATTCTTCTTATCATACATCATGTAATAAATTACTGTTCATTCTATAACGGGTCTCTCCTGATTGAACTATATTTTAGGAATAGTGGAGTCATAACATCTAAGCATCTTCAGTTTAAACTCTTCAGTCAGTATAAGCATCATATAGCTTCATAACATTTATAGAAAAAACAAATAGTGAATATATTTGTTATCGTCTGATAGCTGAAATAGAGATTATTAATTTATTCTTCATATTTATGTATTTTTTTATAATTTATTTTAACGATGAAAGTCAGGTGTTGTGATATATGAAGGTTTTAAATGTGTAGCTCAACATTGCTCTGCTACAGTCAATGGACTAAACCACTGAAGAAGAAAATATCCTTTAGCATTAAGATACTCAGTCTGGATCAGTATAATATCAGCCTTATGTCTGCAGTTTAGTGTCACCACAACTTTCACATCATATTAATCTCAGTACACAAGTCAAAAATGGTGTCTGACCTCAGAGTCTCCAGTCTACAGTGTGGACTCTCCAGAAAACCACACAGCAGCTTCACTCCTGAATCCTGCAGCTTGTTGTTGTAGTTCAGATCCAGCTCTCTCAGATGGGGGGGATTGGACTTCAGAGCTGAGACCAGAGAATCACAGCTGATCTCTGACAAACTGCAGCCACTCAATCTGAATAAAGAATAAATGATGAAGATAAAAATCACTTTATAATCCAATCAGATGTGTTCATGTTTTAAATGTGTAGCTCAACATTACTATGTCCTAATCAATGATCTATTCCCTAAAATGAGTAGAGTGACTTTGAAGTCAAACTGAAGGTTCCAGGAAATTAAGCTTTGTAAAAATTAATAAATAGAGATTAAGAAAATAGTATAAATAGGAAAATAGAAAATAAATCAATCAGAAAGTAATTTGTAAATTAATAAGTCCACTAGCAAAACTGAGTGCTCAGGAAGTAAACCGGATGGAGCTAATTAACCTGATTATGCCCGGAGCATTAGAAAAGCAACACTCTGTGTCACAGTGAAAAGGGTCTGGAGAAGTTAGCAGCGCGCTAACAAGCAGTGCTGTCACTCAAACGGCGCTGCGATCTGCGGGACTTTGTGCAGAACGGACATCTACAAAGTTGGAGAGGCAGCCGGTAAATGAACTATACTGGATCACAGACTGAGAGACTGTTTACCCGGCGGAGATCGCTGATGATGTTGTTTGTTTAGCGCTGTTGTGCACGGGGAACGGTAGCCCATTTGTTTGTGGCGATAGTTTGACTCTGCTTCATAGAAGATCACTTGTTTAATTCTGCCGAGTTTGTTTTGAGTCCAGTTGCATGTGCGGTAGATAATACGGTGAGAGGCACGGTGAATTGTGATGATTGCGTTAAGAGGGTGTTGATTGTTTGTTGATTGTTTGTTAAATACGGGGATTTCCTGGTTCACATTCAGTCACAAATGTGGTGAGAAGCTCATTATAAAGTTGTGAATAGTAGGTTTAGGCTTTTAGCTTACATGGGCTTATGGGAAAATGTTAAAATGACTGCAGGATTTAATATTACCGCAAACTTAATTATAAAATACTTTGTGTTTAAATAAATAATTAAAAATAGTAATTAAATAATTTAATATAAAATATATATACATATTACCTTTATGTTACGAAGAAAGCTATGGCAGCAGTGGGCACTTGATTATTTGTATTTCACATGGGTATGTATATTAAATGAAATAAGGGAAATGAATTTTGGTTAAAAGTCTAAAAATGTATTTGTTCTTATTTAACACTTATTTTGGTAATAATGTGTACATTTTTCTTTTCTGTATTTTTTCTATTTTCAAAAGGTTTTTCACATAATGGCAAAGAATTAATGGCTAAGAAATTCCTAAAATGAACTGAAATGTCAGATCAACCTTCAAAATAAAGGAGGGAAAAGAAAGAAAGCTGTTTGTCATTGAGTGGATTCCTGATAGAAATCTCCAAGTAGATGTTTATTCTCTCTCAAGTTGGGAAACTGCACAAACCAAACAATAACTTGACAGTGACATTGTCATTGTGTTATTCTGGACCATCATAATGTCAGCCTTCTACCGATATCATCCAGAGGCCTGTTTCACCAAACCAAGAAAAGGGATTAAGCCGGGGTTTTCCGGTTATCCTGGCTCAGTTTAGCCTTGACTCGGTTTCACGAAAGCAGTGGCACATAAGTTACCATGGAGATTTATTCTGTGCAGCTAGCCTGCTCCAGACCAGGCTAACAGCCAGGCTTAGTTTATCCTGGTGCCTTATCTGTTCAGTCAGCAGTCACTCCGATCGGAAAACAATGTGTTTTTTACAGTTAGTCCATGATCTTATGCATGTATTTTACCTTATTTTTATTAGCCTGCATTAAAATACCATATTTTAATGCTGGCTTATACAAATAAGTAGTTAACTGACTACATACCACCATTCAGTTCAGTACTGTTATTTTAACATTGTGATCATCATTAATTTTTATAATCATTCATGTGATAGTCATTATTACAGTTATATTGTGTTTATGAAGACTGTTGTTCATATTGTTGTTAGAGGTTTGATGAATATATTATTGATTAGAAATGGCTGATAAAGTTGAGTGGAGTAACTATATAGTGTTTCTGTATATTCATGAAACAACAGGGAGAAGACACCACAATGCTTTTTGACCTTTTATTTTTCTTGAATCACTTGTCTGCTAGGGGAGAAAGAAATAACAATGATTAATACATTGTGTTACTGTGTCTACTTACAGTGTATATTGAAATTATCACTTACTTCTCTTTCTAATACCCTCAGTATGTATTGTTAAGTGTGTGCTGTACAGACATCTGACAGTTTGTGAATTCTGTAAAACACATATCAGTTCTTAATTCTGCATGGCGTGTGGATGTTCTACACTCACTACGATGCCAGGCTGCTCTCAGGCTGTACAGTATCTGGGTCCTGTTAAAATGATGTTTTCCATGAGCACCACATCACTGACTTCTTATCCATTATGGACTTAATAAGTATTTCCAATAGACTGACATGTAGGCCACATCCAGCCTTGTTTCATCCTTTCTTTCTATATGAATAATGGTCGTAATAGGGCACACCATGCACAATTCCTGCTGTGCTGATTAAGGTGTTTTAAAGAATTCACAAACTGTCAGATGTCTGTAGGCATACAGCACACACTTAAAAAAGCAAATATAGTTTGCAGAGGTGCAAATATCAATGAAAAAAGGGATTTATTTAAAAAGAGTCGACATTTATAACCACAAAAAACCCTGCAGGACTTGGACTTGAATATGGAGATAAAAAGAAAGACATTGAGGAAATTACAAAGAGAAGTAAGTGATCATTCCAGTGCACACTGTAAGCATGTATGTAACATAATGTGTTAATCATTGTATATGTGTATATATATATATATATATATGTGTGTATGTATATATATATATATATATATATATATGTATATATATGTATGTGTATATATATGTATATATATGTATGTATATATATATATATATATGTATATATATATATGTATATATATGTATATATATATATATATATATATATATATATATATATATATATATATATATATATATATATATATATATATATATATATATGTGTGTGTGTGTGTGTGTGTGTATGTATGTGTATATATATATATATATGTATGTATGTATATGTGTATATATATATATATATATATATATATATATGTATATATATATGTATGTATATGTATATATATATATATGTGTATATATATATATATATATGTATGTATATGTGTATATATATATATATATATATGTATATATATATATATATATATATATATATATATGGTATCGTCGTATTCTATCTTTGTGGATTAGTGGTTGTAATTAATCTTCATGATAAATTTCCTAAATAATATATTAACTTCCACCGCTCACTTTTAAGGCGAAGTGACAGTAACTCCTTCAATAGTTCAATTATGTTTCAGTTGACAGCAGTGGTGAGTGAATTTAACGTTATAGGCTATTTAGACTACTTACGCGTTGAGTCGCTTCGCTATTGTCTGCCACTTTGTTTTCTCGCTGTTTTATTACAGCGGCCGACGGCCGTGTCTCCTTTTCTACATATATGTTTTACTTCCTCGTAATCTTCCATTCAAATCTGTTTCTCACTGGGTTTAAAGTACGCGGAACGCGTTTACTTCATTTCAGCATCAGTAAATCTGTGATTGATCTCGTGGTCTATTGAGGAAAAGCAGTGAACGCGCATCTATCAGAATTACTTACACCTGGTTCAACCTAGTCGCTCCTCCTCAGCCTTCGTGAAACCAATCAAGCCAGAATGAATTGACTAGACTAGGTCAAGCCTCGCCTTCTCTCTTATCCCGGATATTTTTATTCTGCTTTTGTGAAACAGGCCCCAGTACTCTTGTTTTCTCTCCTGTGCTCCTGTACTGACTTTCTCTCCTTTGCCTATCTACACACCTGCTCTGAATCAGCATAGGTAGTCCTTTCCTGCTACCTGAGTTCAGCCCAGCTGCACACCTCCTCTGAATCAGCCTCGTTTAGTCTTTCCCCTGCCAATCAGCTCCCTGCCCATTCCTCGGCCTAATCACCTCATTTCCCTCACCTGAGTTTCTCCGCCCATCTCTCCACCTGCACTTCAACCTCTCGTTAGATCAGTTTATATTTATGTCCTGGTTTTCTGTTCAGTCTTTGTTGGATCCTTGATTTTGTCAGGAGAGTTTCTGTTCTGCCTTGCCCGCATGGGATATTGAATTAAAATGATCTATACAAGTTCCTGTTGCCTGTAATCTCCTGCATTTGGGTCCACCTGCTCCACTCTACATGGCAGAAGGATCCAACCAGTCATGGACCCAGCAGGTGATCTTTATGCGACAATACGCCTGGGTTTCCTGAGTTGCCAGCCTCAGCCCCAGCTCCAGCCTCAGCCTCAGCAGCCAGCCAGTCCTAAGCCGGCTTCAGCCACGAACCTGTTCCTTGGAAGCCGCCTTGCCCTGGGAGGTCCTCGGAGTTTACGGTCTGCTCCTCGCCATAATAGCACCCAGCATGCTTCCAGCTTCCAGCCGGATTTCATTCTGGGGGTTGGAGCCCCCAGAAGGAAGCGTGGGTCTCGGGGACGGCGGTCTAAGCTGCCCAGTGTCTCAGCCAACTCCAGGCTCGCTCCTGTGTTACGGGTCCTGACTGATTCCAAGCCTGCTCCTGTGTCGGGGGTCCAGTCGACCCCTGCTCCATGTCTGCTGTCGGCGGTCCGGTCGACTTCTGCTCCATGTGTCCTGTCGGCGGTCCGGTCGACTCCTGCTCCAAGTGTCCTGTCGGCGGTCCGGCCGACTCCTGCTCCAAGGGTCTCGTCGGGGGTCCGTTCGACCCCTGCTCCAAGAGTCTCGTCGGGGCTCCGGTCGACCCCTGCTCCAAGTGTCTCGTCAGGGGTCCATTCGACTCCTGCTCCAAGTGTATCGCTGGGGGTCCGGTTGACCCCTGCTCCAAGAGTCTCGTCGGGGGTCCGGTCGACCCCTGCTCCAAGTGTCTCGTCAGGTGTCCATTCGACTCCTGCTCCAAGTGTATCGTCGGGGGTCCGGTCGACCCCTGCTCCACGTCTCCTGTCGGGGGTCCATCAGACCTCGGTTCCGACTGGGTCGTCGCCGCAGCCATCACCTGTTCCGACTCGGTCGCCGCCGCCCCCGCAGTCATCACCTGTTCCGCCGGGGCTTCAGTCATGTCTTGTTCTTCCTGGGCTTCAGCCACGCCCTGTTCCGCCTGGGTTTCATTTATGCCCTGTCCCTTTTACTGCTGGGCCGCAGCCTCAAGTCCCCAAGTTTCCCGGCTCTGTCTCTGTTCTGCCTCCGGGCCGTCCGCCGGAGTTTCCCTTCTCGGTCTCTGCGCTGAACCCGGGCCGTCCGCCCGATATTCCCTGCCTAGCCTCCATTCTTCAGTTCTGTGCCCGCTTGTCCCGGGGTCCCTCCTCCGGACCCCCTCCGCCCGTCCTGTTTGGTGTGCCGAATAAGTTTGTTGGGACGTCTGGGATCCGTCCCTTGAGGGGTGGGTCCTGTCACGGTATCCAGATACCTTCCGACCTTTTGTAGACTGGACTGAGTTGTTTTCTGTGTTTTCTGTACTCTTGTTTTCCCTCCTGTGTTCCTGTACTGGCTTTCCCTCCTTTGCCTATCTAAACACCTGCTCTGAATCAGCATAGTTAGTCATTTCCTGCTACCTGAGTTCAGCCCAGCTACACTCCTCCTCTGAATCAGCCTCGTTTAGTCTTTCCCCTGCCAATCAGCTCCCTGCCCATTCCTCGGCCTAATCACCTCATTTCTCTCACCTGAGTTTCTCCACCCATCTCTCCACCTGCACTTAATCCTCTCGTTAGATCAGTTTGTATTTAAGTCCTGGTTTTCTGTTCAGTCTTTGTTGGATCCTTGATTTTGTCTCCTTGATTTTGTCAAGAGAGTTTCTGTTCTGCCTTGCCTGCATGGCAGATCTATATATCTATTGCCTGTAATCTCCTGCATTTGGGTCCACCTGCTCCGCTCTACATTACAGTATCCAGGTGTGACCATTTACCAACAATGATAAACATTCATTTACGTTAACAACTAACAGTGGACATTTTCTACACTTTCTTTAAGAAACACAAGTCTTTTGTGACTGCAGACTGAATTTAGTTCAAGAAACATGAAAATCTGAAGAAAAGGACATTAACAACTTTATGGTTGTAAGTTATGTTTTACATAAATCAGGTTCAATTGTTAATTAAAGATATAAGATCTCAAATGGTAACAGAGAGTCAGTGAACTGACCTCAGAGTCTCCAGTCTACAGTCTGGACTCTCCAGAAAACCACACAGCTTCACTCCTGAATCCTTCAGGTTGTCGTTGTTACTCAGATCCAGCTCTCTCAGATGGGAGGGGTTGGACTTCAGAGCTGAGGCCAGAGAATCACAGCTGATCTCTGACAACCTGCAGCTCATCAATCTGAATAAAGAATAAATGATGTAAGTTTAGAAAACAATGTTCCTGCTTGAAATCATTCAATGTTTAATAATGGGTTCAGAGCTGAAGAAGGTTTAGAATGTAGAAGTTTAGAAAATGTAAACTCCAAAAACCTGAAGCCAACAGGATGCAGGTTAAAAACTGTAAAATACAAACAGTGAAACAGAGCTTTCATTTATATTAATGACAACGTGCTGCTACTTCAATAAAGACGTAGTGACTTCACCTCTTAAACTCTGACAGCTCCACCAGTGGATCCATCTATACAAACTCATGTTGAGCAGCCAAACACTAATAAAAACCACAGAAACTGATTCAAGATTCAACTCAACATGTAAAAGTTTCTAAAGATGTCAAATATGTCAGGATGGATTTTGGGAAATGTGAACAAAAGATATTTAAGATAAGACATCTATAATATATGAAGCTTATGTGAAACATCAGACAGGAAGACCTTCCTCACACTCTCTTTTATTCATAACCTCTCTGTCTCTCTCTCTCTCTCTACTGGCTCCTACTCTATCAGCTGACTGTGGGTGGTTCACTCTTAGATAACCAAACAGATTCTACCACGCTCTCTCTGATCCAATCATATCATTGCAATCACATTTTAAAACTGTTCTCCTCTCTGCTGCTATCAGTTGTCATTTCAGTGCGACTCGATGCAACCCTCCCCCCATCACCTCCAGTCTTCATCATATTCAGTACCCAGTCCTGCTCTACATCCCTTCATTAGATCTTCAGCTATTCCCTTCACCACCACCATCAGGGTCTACACTCCAGAGGGGGTATACCTAATTTCACCACGGCATCACTACCCCCTTTATTTTAATATACTACGTCATGATGGAGTCTAATCACTGAAGACTTTGCACTATTCTTCTTATCATACATCATGTAATAAATTACTGTTCATTCTATAACGGGTCTCTCCTTATTGAACTATATTTTAGGAATAGTGGAGTCATAACATCAAAGCATCTTCAGTTTAAACTCTTCAGTCAGTATAAGCATCACATAGCTTCATAACATTTATAGAAAAAACAAATAGTGAATATATTTGTTATTGTCTGATAGCTGAAATAGAGATTATATATTTATTCTTCATATTTATGTATTTTTTTTTATAATTTATTTTAACATGATGAAAGACAGGTGTTGTGATATATGAAGGTTTTAAATGTGTAGCTCAACATTGCTCTGCTACAGTCAATGGACTAAACCACTGAATAAGAAAATGTCCTTTAGCATTAAGATACTCAGTGTGGATCAGTATAATATCAGCCTTATGTCTGCAGTTTAGTGTCACCACAACTTTCACATCATATTAATCTCAGTACACAAGTCAAAAATGGTGTCTGACCTCAGAGTCTCCAGTCTACAGTGTGGACTCTCAAGAAAACCAGACAGCTTCACTCCTGAATCCTGCAGGTTGTTGTTACTCAGATCCAGCTCTCTCAGATCGGAGGGGTTGGACTTCAGAGCTGAGACCAGAGAATCACAGCTGATCTCTGACAAACTGCAGTCACTCAATCTGAATAAAGAATAAATGATGAAGATAAAAATCACTTTATAATCCAATCAGATGTTTTCATGTTTTAAATGTGTAGCTCAACATTACTATGTCCTAATCAATGATCTTTTCCCTAAAATGAGTAGAGTGACTTTGTCATGTGTTATTGTGGATCATCATAATGTCAGCCTTCTACAGACATCATCCAGATGTCACCACAACATTCATACACCTATTCATGTCAACACACATCAATAACATGCTGCTGATCTCTGTGTTCATCTCTGTGTGTGTGCTGAAGGATCAATATCAATGATCAGACATTATTTATGGAACACCTTGAAACAAACAGAAACCAGAGAAATATTTTTACTTCATGAAGTAAACTTGATCAATTTAAAACAGATATTAGTTCAGAGGATCTTCTGTGTCCAGAGGCCTGTACTACGAAGCAGGATTTGGCGTTATCGAGGTAACTTCAGGGTTAACCCTTCAGGGTTTTCCGTCCTACGAAGGTGGATCACTTCTTATCGGGGTAGATCACCATGGTCACTTATGCTGAACACCTAACCTGCTCCGGAGCAGGTTATGTTCCAGATAAGAGATCAACTTGTATAAGAGCACCGCCTACTGACCAATCAGAGCTCGGTGCGCGGATCGTATGGTAATATTACACAAATACGAAGAAGTTTAAGTCATAATCCAGGCTAAAACCAACACAGTTTACACTGACAAATGCAGGAAGGACAGCTGGATTTATGCTGTGGATGTTGACTGCTTTGAATTATATTTTTATACTTATTTGTTTTACTTGCTCTTGAATCCATTTCACACCGCATGAGATGGAGACCCAGCTGAAAGAAGGTTTAAATAGTCATACACGCCCTTTATGTAGTAATGGGTATAAAGACATTTAACCCATCCGTCTACAGTATTTGTTATAGCTATTTATTGCTAGACGACTTTGTCCGACTTTTGAGTGTTCCGTTAAATTAATTTCTGTTAATTTACGCATTCACACATCGGGAGTTTTTTCTTCTGCCAGCTGTCCTTCCTGCATTTGGCAGCTTCAACTGTGTTACTATTAGTCTGGATTATGTGTTTAACTTCTTCGTATTTGTCTAATATAGTTTACTCTTCCTTTGTAATATGTGCCGCTCTGCCTGTTTATCTGTCTGCTGACAGTAGACTTGTCCATGTCTGTGATTGGTCAGATGCTGCAAACCCCGCCCCGTTCACGTGAACGCGCTCATAACCAGATAGAGAAACCCTGAATTGATTTACCGAGTTGATAACCACCGTCGTAGGACAGTTTAGCGTGATCTCGTTTGTTAGGGTTGGTTAAGCCAGATAACGAGAAGATACCCTGGGTATGTTGAACTCGCTTCGTAGTACAGGCCTCAGATGTGACCATTTACCAACAATGATAAACATTCATTTACTTTAACAACTAAAAAGTGAACATTTTCTACACTTTCTTTAAGAAACACAAGTCTTTTGTGACTGCAGACTGAATTTAGTTCAAGAAACATGAAAATATGAAGAAAAGGACATTAACAACTTTATGGATGTAAGTTATGTTTGTACATAAATCAGGTTCAATTGTTAATTAAAGATATAAGATCTCTAATAGTAACAGAGAGTCAGTGAACTGACCTCAGAGTCTCCAGTCTACAGTATGGACTCTCCAGAAAACCACACAGCAGCTTCACTCCTGAATCCCGCAGGATGTTGTAACTCAGATCCAGCTCTCTCAGATGGGAGGGGTTGGACTTCAGAGCTGAGACCAGAGAATCACAGCTGATCTTTGACAAACTGCAGTTCCTCAATCTGAATAAAGAATAAATGATGTAAGTTTAGAAAACAACGTCCCTGCCTGAAATCATTCAATGTTTAATAATGTGTTCAGAGCTGAAGAAGATTTAGAACGTAGAAGTTTAGAAAATGTAAACTCCAAACACCTGAAGCCAACAGGATGCAGGTTAAAAACTGTAAAATACAAAGAGTGAAACAGAGCTCTCATTAATATTAATGACAACGTGCTGCTACTTCAATAAAGACGTAGTGACTTCACCTCTTAAACTCTGACAGCTCCACCAGTGGATCCATCTATACAAACTCATGTTGAGCAGCCAAACACTAATAAAAACCACAGAAACTGATTCAAGATTCAACTCAACATCTCAAAGTTTCTAAAGATGTCAAATATGTCAGGATGGATTTGGGGGAAATATTAACAAAAGATATTTAAGATAAGACATCTATAATATTTGAAGCTTAAGTGAAACATCAGACAGGAAGACCCTCCTCACACTCTCTTTCATTCATAACCTTTCTGTCTCTCTCTCTCTCTCTACTGGCTCCTACTCTATCAGCTGACTGTGGGTGGTTCACTCTTAGATAACCAAACAGATTCTACCACGCTCTCTCTGAGCCAATCATATCATTGCAATCACATTTTAAAACTGTCATCCTCTCTGCTGCTGTCAGTTGTCATTTCAGTGTGAGTCGGAGCAACCCTCCCCCCCCCCCCAATCACCTCCAGTCTTCATCATATTCAGTACCCAGTCCTGCTCTACATCCATTCATTAGATCTTCAGCTACTCCCTTCACCACCACCACCAGGGTCTAGACTCCAGGGGGGGATATATCTAATCTCACCACGGCATCACTACCCCCTTTAATATACTACGTCATGATGGAGTCTAATCACCAAAGACTTTGCACTATTCTTCTTATCATACATCATGTAATAAATTACTGTTCATTCTATAACGGGTCTCTCCTGATTGAACTATATTTTAGGAATAGTGGAGTCATAACATCAAAGCATCTTCAGTTTAAACCCTTCAGTCAGTATAAGCATCATATAGCTTCATAGAATTTATAGAAAAAACAAATAGTGAATATATTATATATTATTATTATATTATTATTATTATTATTATATATATATATATATATATATATATATATATATATATATATATATATATATATATATATATATATATATTGTCTGATAGCTGAAATAGAGATTATTTATTTATTCTTCACATTTATGTATTTTTTTATAATTTATTTTAACATGATGAAAGACAGGTGTTGTGATATATGAAGGTTTTAAATGTGTAGCTCAACATTGCTCTGCTACAGTCAATGGACTAAACCACTGAAGAAGAAAATGTCCTTTAGCATTAAGATACTCAGTGTGGTTCAGTATAATATCAGCCTTATATCTGCAGTTTAGTGTCACCACAACTTTCACATCATATTAATCTCAGTACACAAGTCAAAAATGGTGTCTGACCTCAGAGTCTCAAGTCTACAGTGTGGACTCTCCAGAAAACCACACATCAGCTTCACTCCTGAATCCTGCAGGTTGTTTTCAGTCAGATCCAGCTCTCTCAGATGGGGGGGGTTGGAATTCAGAGCTGAGGCCAGAGAATCACAGCTGATCTCTGACAAACTGCAGCTCCTCAATCTGAATAAAGAATAAATGATGAAGATAAAAATCACTTTATAATCCAATCAGATGTATTCAGGTTTTACATGTGTAGCTCAACATTACTATGTCCAAATCAATGATCTTTTCCCTAAAATGAGTAGAGTGACTTTGTCATTGTGTTATTGTGGATCATCATAATGTCAGCCTTCTACGGATATCATCCAGATGTCACCACAACATTCATACACCTATTCATGTCAAAACACATCAATAACATGCTGCTGATCTCTGTCAAGTCTGGAATCAGAGGATCAATATTAAATCAGACTTATTGGACTTCATTACTTCATTTATTACATGACCTTCTTCTCACTCTATCTGGTAGCTCAGTAGGTTTATGTCATTTATTACATGACCTTCTTCTCACTGTATCTGGTAGCTCAGTAGGTTTATGTCATTTATTACATGACCTTCTTCTGACTGTATCTGGTAGCTCAGTAGGTTTATGTCATTTATTACATGACCTTCTTCTCACTGTATCTGGTAGCTCAGTAGGTTTATATCATTTACAGGAAAGGTCCACATTTGTTCAAGTGTGTCTATAAACAACAGCCACATGTCACATGTGCATTAAAAGAGTTATTGGTGTCAGTAATCATTCCTCCTGTGAAGTGGTCCCTTCATAACACAACTACACTGTAAAAAATGACCTCATAAGTTCAACTGAAACTAATATGAAGATTCAGCAGTCTGAGTCAGACAAAGAGTGTTTACCAAAGTTACAGACTGTTTAGTACCAAATTCCCTCTTTGAGTTACTATTCCTCCTGCAGCTCAACAAGGAAACTGTCAAACACAAGATACTGACTGAATACATACTAAGGCTGGGCAATATATCCATATTATATTGATATCGTGATATGAGACGAGATATCTTCTTAGATTTTCGATATCCTAATATCTAGGGTTGTCAAAGTTAATCGTTTTAACGCCACTCATTTTTTTAACGCATTAACACAGTCGATCTTCTGGAGGTTGTAGAGGGCTCAGTTTTAAAGGTAGAGTGAAGATACTGGTGTCATAGTAAACTAAAAAATCTGATGAATCCATCGGTACCAACCAGGTCATACTAGCTTGTCGTGAAGGAGGCTAAATAACGCTCCAAACGTACGCTAAATTCTGGTGAGGAAAAACTGACATGTCCATTTTCAAAGGGGTCCCTTGACCTCTGACCTCCAGATATGTGAATGTAAATGGGTTCTATGGGTACCCACGAGTCTCCCCTTTACAGACATGCCCACTTTATGATAATCACATGCAGTTTGGGGCAAGTCATAGTCAAGTCAGCACACTGACACACTGACAGCTGTTGTTGCCTGTTGGGCTGCAGTTTGCCATGTTATGATTTGAGCAAATATTTTATGCTAAATGCAGTACCTGTGAGGGTTTCTGGACAATATCTGTCATTGTTTTGTGTTGTTAATTGATTTAAATAATAATGATATACATACGTTTGCATAAAGCAGCATATGTGTCCAATCCCATGTTGATAAGAGTATTAAATACTTGACTAATCTCCCTTTAAGGTACATTTAGAACAGATACAAAATGTGTGATTAATTTGCGATTAATCGTGATTAAATATTTTAAACGATTGACAGCCCTAGTAATATCCTGATATGGCATAAGTGTTGTCTTCCTGGTATTAAAGGCTACATTACAGTAAAGTGATGTCATTTTCTGAACTTACCAGACTGTTCTAGATGTTCTATTATTGGTCATTTACACCAAAAAATATTGTGATATTTGATTTTTTCCAAGTCACCCAGCTCTAATACATCTAACTCAGACTGGTGAAGCCTCCGATTAGTTTAAGATCAACTTTACAGGTAATTTTACACAGAACAAGACTGTGGATTTAGTCCTCATCTCGTAACACTCAGGTTATACGGGGATTGCTTCACAGACAGAAGGAATGATTAGACACATAAATAACTCTTTGAATGTACATATGAACATGTGAGTATTGTATTCAGATAGACTTGAAAAAAATATGAACCTGCAAAGAGGTTTCTGATGCAGAATATTTATTTGGTGTTTGCTTCAAATAATTAGACAATGCTGACATGAAAACAGATCACAGTTAGATCTGCTGTCAAAAAGAACGTGGGAATAACTTAGAACCATAGAAACCTCTAATTAGATGGTGTCGTTCATAATCATCACTTATGTGCCTTTAAGATGGTGCAATACGTGTTTGTTGGAGAGTGCTGCACCTTTAGACATTTTCAGATAGAGAGATGCAGGAATGAGTCCTAAAACCCAGAAATTAGTATTTTAGCACTTCCTGTTCCCTCGTCTGGAAGTCAATGGGTTTTTAGTTAGATGCCTGAAATAAGGTCTGTGGTTAAAGGTCCAGTGTGTAGGATCTAGAGGTATCTAGCGGTGATGTGAGGAGATTACAACCAACTGAAGCCTCTCCTGTGTACCAAGCGTGTTGGAGAGCTACGGTGGACGACGTGAAAGCGTGAACGTCCCTCTCTAGAGCCATCTGGAGCAGAGCCAGTGTGTAGAGAGTGTGTGTACAAACTACATAAGCTACAGTCAGTGAACTGACCTCAGAGTCTCCAGTCTACAGTTTGGACTCTCCAGTCCAGCAGACAGCAGCTTCACTCCTGAATCCTGCAGGTTGTCGTTTCCACTCAGGTCCAGCTCTCTCAGATGGGAGGGGTTGGACTTCAGAGCTGAGGCCACAACTTCACAGTGAGTATCTGAGAGTCTACAGTTAGAAAGTCTGTCATGACACAAAAATTACAAAATATGTTATTATGAAAGAGGCCAGTTTATATTTACTTCATGCATTTGATTACTAAACAGTTTGATATATACTTCTTTGATTAACCTTTACTCCTCACATCAGTGGTTCAGCTAATCTCATCTCACTGTTAGACATGAAACAATAATTCTCATCACTCTCTCCCAAACCTGCAGACTTTTAATCTTTGTTTTTCTTTAATCTTGCAGATGAAGAGAGAGAACATCTAGTTACATTGAGGCTTCCCTAATGTCCAGTCTGTCAGTGTGATCTGATCCCAGGTCTGTCTCCACAATTTAGCATGAGGCCTTCTTGATTAGAAAAGGACATTAAAACTCAGTGAATAAGTAATAATAATGCAGTTGAGAAAGTTGACCTCTCTTTGCTGCTACCTGCTGCTGTCAGGTTCACGTCCATAAACGGGAAAATTCAGTGACTGCTACCAGACGGTAGAGAAATTAAACAAATTGTGTAATAATATTAGACCTGTACATAATTAAACATTAATATAATTAGATATTTTGATGACTGCATGGCCTTTTGTCATTAACACTCTTTTCTGAGCATCAAACGTATTCAGCTCACAAACTCAATTAAAGAACCAATAAGGTTGCATTATTTTCTTATCAGCATTAAAAACATAACATTGATCTTTGGTGTGTATAAGATCTGTTAAAAAGTCTGAATTCTACCATTCTGCTGTTATATATTCATCAGACCGCTGTTATTGGTGGAAGCTGTGTATTTCCTGTTACTACTCTTCTCTACAGCAACAAGAGAGAGAAACACCTGAGTTTCCTTCTGTGAGTAACAGAAAAAAAGGAAATACTTAACAACAAGATGATGGAACACAACTTGAATTCATGAGCAATAAAATGCACCATTGCTCGATTCAACACACTCAGGGGTTTAACAACGACAAGCTTTGTCTCGTATGACCAGTAGTTTACGGTAGCTAATGCTAGAGTTGGGTCGAATTTGCCGCTGCCGTTACGCCGGTTAGACCCAGCGCTCCAGCAGCCAGCTGATCTTTTGTTGTATTCATTTGTTTTACCAGGTTCACATGTCGTCTCCATCACCCAAAAAGATAAATAAGAAAAAACTGTAAAATGTAACTGTGCTGCCTTTTAAGGTAATTGTGTAATTTAAATAAGTTATAATTTAAATAAATTAAAAGTGAGCTAAGAAAAAGAAAAAGGGTTAAAACATTAAAAACTTGGGATACATTTGTGTTAGTTCATATTGTGTGCTGCCATCTACTGGTCAGAGGCATGCCTGCAGTCAGGCACACTCTTCAATTAAGCACATGCTTCAGTTGAGCACAGACAGGCAAGACAGACAGTGTTGGATGCATGCTGCTGCTGGAAGTGTTTCTACACGCTTCTGCCTCGGGGTACATTTGTCTGTAAGTAATATGTGTAAATAATTATCAAGCCATTCTTGTATAGGAATATTATGTTAGTAGTTTTTTATTGTTTTAGTAAAACATGTGCTCTGCTACCTAGCAGTTAGGCTACAGCAGGTAGCTAGTTCTGCTCGGTATTGACTGTGTGGTGAAGTTGCTGTGGTGTTTTTGAGCTGTGTTATTTCATACATTACAGTGCTGCTTTACTTTGGTAGAAATTGTGTATTGTTATTGTAATTATGAGTGTAATTCCTACTTTCTAGCCTATATGGATGTGTTAATGTTTGTGTACTAAGTTATCTGACTTATGTCCTTATTTTTGTAATGTTTCAGTTTTACAACCAAAAGCAAATCCAGAAGAAGAAACCAACCAGTAAAATACAAGAAAAGTCAAGCGTTGTGTGTTTATTGGAGGACTTCGAATGTTAACTGACTGTCTAGCTCTGCTAAAGAGAACGCATTGCAAGGGCAGTACAGTAACAATTATTAGAAATAAATAGAATAAGTGTTCATTAACTTGACAGCTAGAAACACAAACTAGTGAAACATTGTTTAACTCAACACTTGAAACAGCTCAAGAACATCTGTGACAAAATACAACTGACATATTTATGTAATAAACACGTGGAACTCTTATAAGATTATTATATTTTAAGAATAATTTTATAGTGCGTATATTTGAAGAACTAAACTAATAATCTACACTGAGCTATAAAGTTAATCACATCTGGACTTACAGAGCTTTTCTGCAGTTCCTCACAGCTGGAATCAGTCTCAGTCGTCCCTCTGGTGATGTCTTGTAGTTCTTCAGGTCCAACTCATCCAGAACCTCTTCTGACATCTGCAGCATGTAGGCCAGAGCTGAGCAGTGGATCTCTGAGAGTTCCTTCTCTGATCTGTTCTCTGACTTCAGGAACTCTTGGATCTCCTGATGTACCGAGTGGTCGTTCATCTCCGTCAGACAGTGGAAGATGTTGATGCTTCTTTCAGGAGAGATATTATCTTTGTTCATCTCCTTCAGGTTGCTGATGATTCTCTGGATGATTTCTGGACTGTTGTCGGTCCGACCCAGCAGACCTCCTAAGAGCCTCTGGTTGGACTCCAGAGAGAGGCCATGAAGGAAGCGAACAAACAGGTCCAGGTGGCCATTTTTACTTTCAAGGGATTTCTCCATGGCTCTCTTCAGGAAGTTATCCAGAGATGGGCCACGACTAGCACTGCTTCCAAAATACTTAGATATGTTCTTGAGAAAAGACTTTTGGTTTGACTCTCTGTGGTTGTAGTCTTCTCCCAGGAAGTCCTTCAGTACCTCTGTGTTGCTGTTTGTGTAACAGTGGAACATGTAGACTGCAGCCAGAAACTCCTGAATGCTCAGGTGAACAAAGCTGTAGACTGTTTTCTGGAACATCACACACTCTCTTTTGAAGATCTCTGTACAAACTCCTGAGTACACCGAGGCCTCTGTGACATCAAGACCACACCGCTCCAGGTCTTCTTGGTAGAACATGATGTTTCCTTTCTCCAGCTGTTCAAACGCCAGCCTCCCCAGCTTCAGAAGAACTTTCCTGTCAGCCTTCGTCAGCTCCTGTGAACTCGTCTTATGTCCCTTACCATACTTCTGCTTCTTCCTCTTTGTCTGAACCAACAGGAAGTGTGAGTACATGTCAGTCAGGGTCTTGGGCAGCTCTCCTCTCTGGTCTGTAGTCAACATGTGGTCCAGAACTGTAGCAGTGATCCAGCAGAAGACTGGGATTAGACACATGATGTGGAGGCTCCTGGATGTGCTGATGTGTGAGATGATTCTGCTGGACAGCTCTTCATCACTGACTCTCCTCCTGAAGTACTCCTCCTTCTGGGCGTCAGTGAAGCCTCGTACTTCTGTTACCCTGTCAACACATGCAGGAGGGATCTGATTGGCTGCTGCAGGTCGGGAAGTTATCCAGACGAGAGATGAGGGAAGCAGATTCCCCTGGATGAGGTTTGTTAACAGCAAGTTGACTGATGACTTCTGGATGACATCAGACACAACATCATTGTTCTTGAAATCCAGTGAAAGTCTGCTTTCATCCAGGCCGTCAAAGATGAACAGAACTTTACAGACAGCGAGCTTCTCTGCTGTGACCTTCTGTAATGTTGGATGGAAAACATGGAGCAGCATGAGAAGACTGTACTGCTCATCTCTGATCAAGTTCAGCTCTCTGAACGAAAGCAGAATCACCAGACTGACATCTTGGTTTTCCAAGCCCTCTGCCCAGTCCAGAGTGAACTTCTGCACTGAGAAGGTTTTTCCAACGCCAGCGACGCCGTTCGTCAGAACGACTCTGATGTGTCCCTGTTGGTCAGGTAAGGCTTTAAAGATGTCCTGGCACTTGATTGGAGCGTCATGGAGGGTCTTCTTCTTGGAAGCTGTCTCAAGCTGCCTCACCTCATGTTGGGTATTAACCTCTTCACTCTGTCCCTCTGTGATGTAGAGCTCAGTGTAGATCCTGTTGAGGAGGGTTCCACTTCCTGTTTCATTAGTTCCTTCAGTCACACATTCACATCTCCTCCTCAGACTGATCTTATGTTCATCTACAACCTCCTGCAGAACTCTATCTGCTGAAAGAGAAGGAAAAAATTTGAGACAAAATAAAGAAAATGTGACAATCTGCTTATTATTTTCATTTCCAATATTGAAGTGCTTTCATTTTTCATTTCATTTCAAATTTTATTTCGAACATGTAAAATAATAATAATAATTATGAAAAAGAGAATCATCATACAACAAGTGGACTGCCAGAAAAAAAGCAGTATCCACATACAATAAAAATCATAAGCAAAAGAAATTGTCAAACACTTGCCTTGGTTTAAATATTCGAAAAGGAGTGAGAAGAAGTACAAACTTATTTAATCCCACCCCTTCTCCATAACTCATTCATTAATGAGTAACCAGCGTCCTTATTGAGCTAAACATAAAATCCAAGTTATTTTTCCTAAACTTGTTTAACTATAATTATTACCTTTCATCTCTGTCATATAAAAATATAAATTAATTACTGATATAATTATCCTTATCAAAATATAAATTCATTATCAGTCAAGAATACCAAATCATTACTTAATATTGAGCAAACCAAATAAATAAATAAACAGTAATATATAAATAAACAGTAATAAATAAATAAACAGTGACCCCTGTAAACACCTGGTGATTGTCAAACCTCCACTTCATCCCTGTACCTTGAGAAAATCATGTCTTTATACCTTATTTTAAACTGGTCTAAGTTTGGACATTGCTTTAGCTCCACATTAAAACTGTTCCATAGTTTCACTCCAAAAAACTTTTGAAATACAAAAACTTTTCATGGTCGTACGAATACTATGCATTTTGAAAAATTTTTCTCCTTAAATTATAACCCCCCTCTCGATCACTGAACACTTTTTGAATATTTCCTGGTAGCAGGTTATTTTTAGCCTTAAACATTATTTGTGCTGTTTGAAATTCCACTAGATCTGTAAATTTTAATAATTTTGACTGAAAGAATAATGAGTTGGTGTGATCCAGATATCCCACATTGTGAATAATCCGTATTGCTCTTTTTTGGAGAATAGATAGTGAATGTAATGAACATTTGTAGTTGTTGCCCAAGACCTCCGCACAGTACTTTAAATATGGTAAAACTAGTGAACAGTAGAGAATGTGGAGTGATTTCTGATCCAGAACCTGTTTTGCTTTGTTTAATACTGCGATGCTTTAATGTGTGATTTCCAGCAGATTCTATCATCTATTGTTACCCCAAGAAATTTGTTTTCGTGAACTCTTTCAATTTCCACCCCATCTATCTGTATCTGTAATTGTGTATTCATCCTACAGTTACCAAATAATGTTACTTTAGTTTTGTTCAAGTTTAGTGATAATTTGTTTCTATCAAACCATGTTTTTACTTTGCTCATTTCTTTAGTGATATCTTCCAATAGTTGTTTTAAATTATCCCCACAGCAGAAAATATTAGTATCATCAGCAAACAATACTAATTTCAATACATTTGATACTTTGCATATATCATTGATATAGAGTATAAACAATTTAGGGCCTAACACTGACCCCTGGGGGACACCACAAGCAATGTCCAAACATGGTGAACAGCAGTTACCCAACTTCACAAACTGTTTTCTCCTACTTAAATAGCTTTTAACCCATTCTAATACTATGCCCCTGATACCATACCTTTCCAGTTTATTGATTAATATATCATGATTGATTGTGTCAAAAGCTTTTTTGATATCAATAAATACCCCCACTGCATATTGTTTGTGATCTATAGCATTTGTAATTTCCTCGATTGATTCCATTATTGCCAGTGATGTTGATCTGTTTGATCTGAATCAGTATTGACTGTCAGTGAGTAACTTGTGCTTTTCTAAGAATGTGTCCAATCTGTTGTTGAAGAGTTTTTCTAGTATTTTGGAAAATTGTGGAAGTAAGGAGACAGGTCTGTAGTTTGTGAAGTTGTGTTTGTTCCCAGTTTTGTACATAGGTATGACTTTAGCTATTTTCATTTTGTTTGGAAATGAACCGGTTTGGAATGATAAGTTACAAATGTATGTTAGCGGTTTTGAAACCCCCACAATGACCTTTTTCACTAGTGTCATATCAATTTCATTAAAATCAGTAGACTTTTTGTTTTTACACTTTTTAACAATATCCAATAATTCTCTCCTCATCCACTGCTTTGAGAAACATTGAGCTGGGATTTCTCTCTAACAACTTATCCAGATATTCTCCAGATGTCTCTGGATCAGGGATTCTTCCTGCTAGGTCAGGTCCAACATTTACAAAAAACTCATTGAATTTGTTAGCCACGTCATCCATATTATAATTTTCTATATCCTTATCAATAAAATACTCAGGTAACTTGTGTGTCTAGAGCTATTTCTTATACTACTGTTTAGTATATTCCATATCCCTTTAATATTGTTTTTGTTATCATCTAATATTTTCTTATAGTATTCTCTCTTACTTGTCCTTATAATATGAGTTAACTTATTTTTATATTTTTTATATTTATTTTCAGCTTCTTTAGTTCTCTGTCTTATAAAATCTCTGTAAAGTGTATTTTTCTTTTTGCAGGCATTTTGTAATCCCTTTGTGATCCATGGACAATTAGTATATTTTAGTTTTCTACTATATTTTTTAATTGGACAATTTTTATCATATAATGACCTAAGTATTCTTAAGAATGATTCGTATGCACTGTCAATGTCCCTTTCTTGGTATATTATATCCCAGTTCTGTGCCAGTAAGTCATTTTTGAGCGTGTGAATGGATTCCTCTGACCTTACTCGTCTGTATTCTGTTTGCTTGTCTGGCTTATTATTCTTGTAATTGCTATCGTAGACTGCAAAAACTGGTAGATGGTCACTGATATCATTGATTAATAATCCGCTTACTGTGTTTTTTCAGTGTCATCTGTGAATATGTTATCAATTCGAGTGGCACAATGGGATGTAATTCTGCTTGGTCTGATGATTTTCGGATATAGGCTCATACTGTACAATATAAAGTAAATAAAAAAAGCAGTAAAGGTTAAACAGTCCAGTTTTTGTGGAAGCATCAGAAATGCTCCTTTTCCTCTCAGTCGGTGTAGATGTTTGATTGACAGCAGAGGAGGCGGAGCCTCAGCTGTCCGTCTGCAGCTCTTCATCTAAACAGCTCACTGTGACTGTTCCTTCCTCACTGTAATATTTAAAACTGATCCACTCATCAAATAATGCAGAATATGTTCATATGTC
Source organism: Sebastolobus alascanus (assembly GCA_916701645.2). Lineage (NCBI taxonomy): Eukaryota > Metazoa > Chordata > Actinopteri > Perciformes > Sebastidae > Sebastolobus > Sebastolobus alascanus. Next base: position 33,397 of record CAKAOJ020000547.1, read on the forward strand.
GTTGTGTAGACCTGTTTTTATTGAACAGCACCAATAACAAAAGCCGGGTTTCCACCAAAAGTTCCTGGGACTTTTTAGTCCTACTACTTTAAAGGACCTAAAAGGTTCCTTTAGTCCACTGTTGTCTGTGTTTCCACTACGGTCTAAAGACCTGTGAAGATTCAGAAAATTAGTCCTCTGACGTATGAAAAAGCAACATGACATGTGACGAGGGTTGTTGGTGGTCACAGCAGTAAACACACTCTGCAGTCTGCCGTTCAGTGTGTCCGCCTGTTTCATCTAAAATACATGCTGAAAAAAATAAAGATTAGGTTTTATCTCACTGTTACGATATTTACTGATGTACGTTTGATGTAATGAATGAAATGCAGAGGAGGAAAGTAAAACTAAAAGCGTCCGTCTCCACAGTAAATCATGTTGAGTATTTGAGGGTTATTTATTTCTGCTATAGAACATTAACGCTGTGAAACAATCAGAATAATAACATTTCTTTCTCTCATTCACAACAACGTCACGCTACGTCTCTCTGTCTGTCTTCTACTGATCGTCCTCTCACTCGTGCTGTCTCTCTTGTTTTCTGTCTTTTTGGCTGGACCTCAGAGGACCAGCCCTACAACCACAGGGGTCTGTCACTGAATGAGTGATGAAGCTACACGATTAGTCGGCCGAGTGTCGGAGTTTCCTCATTGGCCGTTGCTCTTTCAAAATGAAAAGGCGGGAACAGTCCTTTAAGCACATGAGCCCGTCCAGCGCAACGCGTCGGCTCACAAAACTGTCAAGCTGTCAAACTAGGAGATCTAGTCCTAAAATAAAACCAGATTCAGCAGAGGCATTGCCTATATCTCACTTAAAATGTTTTCAGAAGTAGATTTTGGTGGATTGTTTAGACGGAATAACAGAAAGTTTATGAGCAAGCCGCCTTGTTGTTTCCTGTTTGAAACAGCGAGCAGAAAACCAGGAACCAATCAGGTGCATTCCACGTCACCTCTTGACCCATAGACATATATACATAGACGCCGCATTGACCTGTGGATCGTACGTCAACGTTGGCGTATGTATATATGTCTACGGCTTGAACGGCCAGTTGAGTGGAGCAGGGCGTCCCCTAGTGTCCTCGCAGGACCTGCTGAGACTTTTATAAGTTTTTATGTATTAAAACAACAAACAGTGTTTTCAGACATGGAGACGTCAGCAGACAGATGTAGAGTCTTACTTTGTACAGTGCTGGTCTGACCGGCTGGCTGCTGTCCAGCTCTTGTTCTGGATCTTTCTCCACACTGGGGACAGGAGGAGTCTCCTGATGAAGCAGACTGGTCCCAGTATGAGGTGATGCACTGTCTGCAGAACCAGTGTCCACAGCTGGTAGAGACTGGATCCTTCAGGACGTCCTGACACAAAGCACAGCAGGACAGCTGCTCCTCCACAGAGACATCACTCCTCTTCCTGTGAAGACATGTCTTTATAACTAAAATGATTTGTTGATTGGCCGACACCGTCTCAAAGCTCAGATGGTCACAGGGAACAGTTAAAGTGTTGGTACTTTTCTGTTTGAATTCAGCATTCAGTCTGTGATGACAGTGTTCCTCTATTTTAACTCTCCTGCTTTCATAAACACTAATGAGCTGAATTTTACTTCTTTACTTCTTTACTACTTCTTTACTACTTTCTTATTAACCTCTTCACAATCCGATGTACGATATTCTGTCTTTCAGAAGTTTCAAGCTAGAGTGAAGATACTGGTAACATATGAAACTAGAAAACCTGATGAATCCATTGTTACCAACCATGTCATGCTAGCTTGTCAGGAAGAACACTCTGACCTCCAGATATGTGAATTTAAATGGGTTCTATGGGTTCTATGGGTTCTATGGGTACCCACGAGTCTCCTATGAGGGGCCGTACAAGACATAATTCATTCTTGCACCCGCACACACATACATTCTCCTTTCACATACATATATTCTCCATCCACATACGTATACACTTTACTTTTCAACACATACATATATTTTCACTCTCACATACACATATTTACACTTACACACATATATGTTTTACTCTCATGACGTTTTTCATCAAGGTCAAGGAAAAATGGTTAGGAAAAGACGTTAGGAGGTAATTTTTTGACGTTTCGACCGCAGCCTCAGAGTTCTCGGTTTCAGAACAGCTGATCAGGGTCAGTTCAATCAACTCTGAGTAGGTTGAACCTGAACATAAAAAGCCATCATCAATAGAACTCTGATACTACGATTCACATGACGACAGGTAAATAAGAGGCAGAGCCTCCATTTTAATCCAGTCGACTAGAGATCGTAGTACATGTATGTACAGTATATGCTGACTTTGCACATTTATCTATAAAAAAGTCAGAGCGGGGAAAAGTGTCAATAATATAATAAAGTTTTATTCAGTGTGGTCCATTAATTCATCTTTTACCAGACTTACATTTCCTTAATGATAAAGTGGTGGAATCTGACTGTGTATTAGACTGTAGCCTACATTACATCTACATTACATCTATAATATATTTGTTCAGCTCTGATGGGGACAAAACACAGGAGCAGCAACTGAAGATGAAAAATCTAACTGAAGATTTAAAAATATATTTAAACATAAAGACATGATTGTAAACTCACAGTCTGATCCAGTAATAATGTGTTTGGTGATTTAAAGGTTAAATAGAGTAGATGATAATAGACACCTAGGCCATTTGGATCTTGGCTCAACAGCGTTCAGTGACTTTATTTCAGCTACTTCAACAAATGGAGTCAATTTAAACACAGTCAGTGAAATGCTGTTAAAACACGTTGAAAAAACAACAACTCAATTTATAACTCCATTCTGCAGCTGCACCACCATCCTGCTCACTCACAAATATTAACATATAATCTACAATATTATTATGTTCCATCAGTGCGACCAATCACACCGTGAGTGACAGAGATCATTATTCATTGATCCTGTGTGTGAGATTCATACCGATTTTTACTAGCATATTTAAACACACATTATGTGCAATGAACTAGTTAGTGGAACTAGTTGTGTACGGATCCTGCAACAGAGGAGGCATCAGGAGAGAGATGGGAGCCCAAATAAGCAACTACACTTTAGAAACAAAAATATATATGTATATGTATATATATATATATATATACATCCTTATAGTCAGTGTATTAATAAAGTATATACATATATATATATATATATATATATATATATATATATATATATCCTTATAGTCAGTGTATTAATACAGTATATATACATCCTTATAGTCAGTGTATTAATACAGTATATATACATCTTTATAGTCAGTGTATTAATACAGTATATATACATCTTTATAGTCAGTGTATTAATACAATATATAGATTTTTATAGTCAGTGTATTAATACAGTATATATACATCCTCATAGATGTTTTTATTCACATCACATGAATCATTGATAAACTCTCTGAAGACAAAACCATTTCAGTAGCTCTAAACACACAAACTACTGCTACTGTCAATAATTTGGTTTAAAAGTTTGTATTAGTCCTCTTAGATTACAGCTTTTCTGGGTGACTGACAGCTGTCACAGATACGAAGAGGAAGAATGTACAAATTAATTCTCTTTGTGTCACCAAAAGTGTGTTAAACTTCAGTTAGTAAATACATTTTAGTAGAAATTTAATATACAAACACACAATCAACAAAACCATGGCATTGGCATGGCATAACTTTGTTTTTATATCATTCTGTATCTTCCCAGACGGTGAAGAAGAGAGCGAGTGAGAGAGAGTCGGTGTGTTGAGATAATTCTGGTCTCATTTGTGGTCTGATGAACAGTAAATTCATCTAAACTGGGTTGAAAAACGATGCAATCTGGTTGGCATGGTGATGAGTTACGTCTGACTATTAACCACACACCCATTCTCTGTTTGAGAAAGAACGTGAACCAAAAAATAGGAAGTAAAACTGGATGGAGGAGGGCGGGGGCTTTAATTCTCTTTGTGTCAAGAAAAGCTTTAGTAGAAATTTTAAAATAGAAACACAAAATCAACAGAAAACAGTGTTGGTAGAGGAAAGTGAAAATGAATCCTCTAAATGAGTTAGCAGCAGCTCTCTTACTTTGACTCTGAGGGTTCATTACTGAAGTCTGGAGGATCATCTTTGGACCCGTCACTCTTCATAGACAGACAGCCAGAGACTAGAGACTCTGCTCTGTCCTCCTCTTCCTCCACACAATCACTCATCTTCTGATCTGAAGTCAGTCTGAGAGGTAAAAGAGGAACACTGACTGTGAGCATGTAAAGGAAACAAGTTAGTACAAGAGACACGGGCTGAGAGAACAGGAAGTAACACACAACCTCCCTCTCTATCACACACACACACACACACACACACACACACACACACACACACACACACACACACACACACACACACACACACACACACAGTATACAGTTTAAAAAAAACACCCAGAACTCCACCTGGTCAGTTCTCTTTAAATCTCTGCTTGTTTTCTTTGGTTACAGCAGGTTTAATGAGCATTATTCAGCCAGTCATGACTTTGTGTTCACAGATGAATCAAACTGTTGAGTTCATTCTAACATTTCTCTCCTCTACAGTCCACAGGGACAAAACTGACTCAGAGAGTTTAACAGTAAAGTAATAAAATGTTGGATTAACACTCACCCTGCTTCAATCTCCTTCTGCTCTGCTCCGTTGACTCTAAATGGAGTCTGAGCTGAACAACTGAACTCTTTCACTTTCAGGGTTTCCTCAGGTACCTGGATCACCTGGTAAGTGTGGCTCCTCCCCTCTCCATTTACAGAAAATCTTTGATCTCAGAGTTTATCTATGAGTATTTGTGTGTGTTGCTCACACAGATCAGCTTTTTAACACGGTGTGTTTATGAGAATCTCTTTTGTCTTGAACAGGTTGAATTAAAATGAGTTTTGGTCAAATGTCATCTAATTTTTATGTTTAATTCATGTCAATAAATCATTTTAGTTAAATACTAATGTGCTTTTATTGTTGTTGTTTTTTCAGAATTATATGACTAAGATTTTTCTGAACATCTGGAAGAAAATGTATTCTTTAATTCTGAGTTTCAAGTCTTTTTCATAATCTAATAGTAGCAAGAAATTACACATCTTTCTTGTTCAATTAACATGAAGCTACATTTTAAAATGTATTATATTATTATCTTATTAGTTATATTTATATGTTTCTTCCACTATTTCATGTTTTCAAAAAAAATAATGTGAGAATATTCATATTTTCTATTTTAACAAAAAGAGGAAAGACATAAGTAATTTCTAGCAACCTGGATTTGGAAATATAATCCGAAATTCTCTACCCGTCAAATGTTTAAGTTACTAGTTAATTATTTCTTAAAGACGTGTTTATTGAATTTCACGTCAGTATTTCAGAATTACTAGAAGGTTATCGTTAATAAGTAACTTTATCAAAAAGTTATTTTTATTTCCGTGTCACACTATCAAGTTTCAGACTGACTAAAGAAAACAGTCTCAACAGATAATGACTAGCCTGACTGAGAAGATGATCATGCACTATAAAGTTTTAATGTTAATGTAGCTAACAACTAACTATCCCTAGTTATTTTAACCAAGTGTAGTTCGATGATAGATAATGTAGCTAACAACTAACTAAACCTAGTTATTTTAACCAAGTGTAGTTAGCTGATAGCTAATGTAGGTAACAACTAACTAACCCTAGTTATTTTAACCAAGTGTAGTTAGCTGATAGCTAACGTAGCTAACAACTAACTAAACCTAGTTATTTTAACCAAGTGTAGTTAGCTGACAGCTAATGTAGCTAACAACTAACTAAACCTAGTTATTTTTACCAAGTGTAGTTAGCTGATAGCTAATGTAGCTAACAATTAACCAAACCTAGTTTTTTTAACCAAGTGTAGTTAGCTGATAGGTAATGTAGCTAACAACTAACTAACAACTAACTAACCCTAGTTATTTTAACCAAGTGTAGTAAGCTGATAGCTAATGTAGCTAACAACTAACTAACCCTAGTTATTTTAACCAAGTGTAATCATAGTTGTTTCCTGTTTTATTTTGAAATTCACTCCTCCTGTGTCTTGTCTGGTTTTATTTCCTACCTTTGTTTGTTTTCCCGCCTTTTTTGATTGTCTGCCCCGCCCTGATTTGTTCCACCTGTGTCTAATCACCCCTGTGTATTTAAACCTGTGTGTTCCCCCTGTTTCCTTGTCAGTTCGTCGTCGTTTTTCATGTGTGGTGTGTCATTCAGTGAGAGGGTTCTTCTCGTGTTCATTTTGCATTTTTAAGTTTATTCTGTTGGAGTGTTTTTGGGAATCTTTATGCTGGACCAGCTGCTTTTTGTGTCATAGTAAGTTTAATTAAATCATTGAACCATGCCTGCTGCTATCTCCTCCTCACTTCTCTGCATTTGGGTCCTCATTTAAAACCAGAACCTTGACAGCTTCAATGCTGGCCTGCACATGACCCTCCCTCCTCGAGCTTCTCAGCCAATCCCAGCGCGATAAATGACCTGCCATCCGTTTCCAATATACTCTCTCTCACACATACATATATTCTTCTCACACATACATATATTCTTCTAACACATTCATATACTCTCTCTCACACATACATATATTCTTCTCACACATACATATATTCTTCTCACACATACATATATTCTTCTCAGACATACATATATTCTCCTCACACATACATATATTCTCCTCACACATACATATATTCTCCTCACACATACATATATTCTCCTCACACATACATATATACTCCTCACACATACATATATTCTCCTCACACATACATATATTCTTCTCACACATAAATATATACTCCTCATACATACATATATTCTCCTCACACATACATATATTCTCCTCACACATACATATATACTCCTCACACATACATATATTCTCCTCACACATACATATATTCTTCTCACACATAAATATATTATTTTCACACATACATATATTCTTCTCTCACATACATATATTCTCCTCACACATACATATATTCTGCTCACACATACATATATACTCCTCACACATACATATATTCTCCTCACACATACATATATTCTTCTCACACATAAATATATTATTTTCACACATACATATATTCTTCTCACACATAAATATATTATTTTCACACATACATATATTCTTCTCACACATAAATATATTATTTTCACACATACATATATTCTTCTCACACATACATATATTCTCCTCACACATTCATATATTCTCCTCACACATTCATATATTCTTCTCACACATACATATATTCTCCTCACACATACATATATTCTTCTCACACATACATATATTCTCCTCACACATACATATATTCTCCTCACACATACATATATTCTTCTCACACATAAATATATTCTTTTCACAAATACATATATTCTTCTCACACACAAATATTCTTCTCACACATACATATATTCTCCTCACACATACATATATTCTCCTCACACATTCATATATTCTTCTCACACATACATATATTCTCCTCACACATACATATATTCTTCTCACACATACATATATTCTCCTCACACATACATATATTCTCCTCACACATACATATATTCTTCTCACACATAAATATATTCTTTTCACAAATACATTTATTCTTCTCACACACAAATATTCTTCTCACACATACATATATTCTCCTCACACATACATATATTCTCCTAACACATACATATATTCTCCTCACACAGAGATATATTGTTCTCACACACATATATTCTTCTCACACACACATATATTCTCTCTCACACACACACATATATTCTTCTCACACATACAAATATTCTTCTCACTTTCTTGTGCGAGTGAAAATATATGCATGTGAAAGGAGAATGTATATGTGTGTGAGTACAAGAATGAATTATGTCTTGTACGGCCCCTCAGTGTCAGTGTATTAATACAGGATTTATATATCCTTATAGTCAGTGTATTAATAGAGTATATATACATCCTTATAGTCAGTATATTAATAGAGTATATATACATCCTTATAGTCAGTATATTAATACAATATATACATCCTTATAGTCAGTATATTAATACAGTATATGTATATATACATCCTTATAGTCAGTATATTAATACAGTATATGTATATATACATCCTTATAGTCAGTGTATTAATAAAGTATATATATATACATCCTTATGGTCAGTATATTAATACAATATATATATATATATATATATATACATCCTTATAGTCAGTGCATTTTAGTAGAAATTTAATATACAAACACACAATCAACAAAATCGTGGCATTGTCATGGCATAAGTTTGTTTTTATATCATTCTGTATCTTCATCCAGACGGTGAAGAAGAGAGCGAGTGAGAGAGAGTCGTGTGTGTGTTGTTGAGATAATTCTGGTCTCATTTGTGGTCTGATGAACAGTAAATTCATCTAAACTGGGCTGAAAAACGATGCAATCTGGTTGCCTTGGTGATGAGTTACGTCTGACTATTAACCACACTCCCATTCTCTGTTTGAGAAAGAACGTGAACCAAAAAATAGGAAGTAAAACTGGATGGAGGAGGGGGGGGGGGGGGGCTTTAATTCTCTTTGTGTCAAGAAAAGCTTTAGTAGAAATTTTAAAATAGAAACACAAAATCAACAGAAAACAGTATTGGTAGAGGAAAGTGAAAATGAATCCTCTAAATGAGTTAGCAGCAGCTCTTTTACTTTGACTCTGAGGGTTCATTACTGAAGTCTGGAGGATCATCTTTGGACCCGTCACTCTTCATAGACAGACAGCCAGAGACTAGAGACTCTGCTCTGTCCTCCTCTTCCTCCACACAATCACTCATCTTCTGATCTGAAGTCAGTCTGAGAGGTAAAAGAGGAACACTGACTGTGAGCTCAGAACATTTAACGGAAACAAGTTTGTGCAAGAGTCACGGGCTGAGAGAACGGGAAGTAACACACAACCTCCCTCTCTATCACACACACACACACACACACACACACACACACACACACACACACACACAGTATACAGTTTAAAAAAACCACCCAGAACTCCACCTGGTCAGTTCTCTTTAAATCTCTGCTTGTTTTCTTTGGTTACAGCAGGTTTAATGAGCATTATTCAGCCAGTCATGACTTTGTGTTCACAGATGAATCAAACTGTTGAGTTCATTCTAACATTTCTCTCCTCTACAGTCCACAGGGACAAAACTGACTTAGAGAGTTTAACAGTAAAGTAATAAAATGTTGGATTAACACTCACCCTGCTTCAATCTCCTTCTGCTCTGCTCCGTTGACTCTAAATGGAGTCTGAGCTGAACGACTGAACTCTTTCACCTTGAGGGTTTCCTCATGTACCTGGATCACCTGGTAAGTGTGGCTCCTCCCCTCTCCATTTACAGGAAATCTTTGATCTCAGAGTTTATCTATGAGTGTTTGTGTGTGTTGCTGACACAGATCAGCTTTTTAACACGGTGTGTTTATGAGAATCTCTTTTGTCTTGAACAGGTTGAATTAAAACTAGTTTTGGACAAATGTCATCTAATTTTTATGTTTAATTCATGTCAATAAATCAGTTTAGTTAAATACTGATGTGCCTTTTATTGTTGTTGTTTTTTCAGAATTATATGACTAAGATTTTTCTGAACATCTGGAAGAAAATGTATTCTTTAATTCTGAGTTGCAAGTCTTTTTCATAATCTAATAGTAGCAAGAAATTACACATCTTTCTTGCTCAATTAACATGAAGCTTCATTTTAAGATGTATTATATTATTATTGTATTAGTTATATTTATATGTTTCTTCCACTATTTCATGTTTCATAAAAAATAATGTGAGAATATTCATATTTTTTATTTTAACCGAAAGAGGAAAGACATAAGTAATTTCCAGCAACCTGGATTTGGAAATATAATCCCAAATTCTCTACTCGTCAAAAGTTTAAGTTACTAGTTAATTATTTCTTAAAGACGTGTTTATTGAATTTCACGTCAGTATTTCAGAATTACTAGAAGCTTATCGTTAATAAGTAACTTTATCAAAAAGTTATTTTTATTTTCGTGTCACACTATCAAGTTTCAGACTGACTAAAGAAACAGTCTCAACAGATAATGACTAGCCTGACTGAGAAGATGATCATGCACTATAAAGTTTAAATGTTTATAAACCTCATTCAAAAAGTAACTATAGTGAAAACTATTTTTAAATAGTAAACACCATTTGATAATTGTTAATTCAATGAACTATATTTTTTGAAATATTTTCCATTAACTTTCTAAAGAACACATATTTTGGCATTGCAATTTGGTTACAATTTTTAAATGTTATAGGTTCAATGTCAGTATAGCAGTTGTTTGCTAATGTAGCTAACAACTAACTAAACCTAGTCAGTTTAACCAAGTGTAGTTAGCTGATAGCTAATGCAGGTAACAACTAACTAAACCTAGTTATTTTAACCAAGTGTAGTTAGTTGATAGCTAATGTAGCTAACAATTAACTAACCCTAGTTATTATAACCAAGTGTAGTTCGCTGATAGGTAATGTAGCTAACAACTAACTAAACCTAGTTATTTTAACCAAGTGTAGTTAGCTGATAGCTAATGTAGGTAACAACTAACTAACCCTAGTTATATTAACCAACTGTAGTTAGCTGATAGCTAATGTAGCTAACAACTAACTAAACCTAGTTATTTTAACCAAGTGTAGTTAGTTGATAGCTAATGTAGCTAACAACTAACTAACCCTAGTTATTTTAACCAAGTGTAGTTAGTTGATAGCTAATGTAGCTAACAACTAACTAACCCTAGTTATTTTAACAAAGTGTAGTTAGCTGATAGGTAATGTAACTAACAACTAACTAACCCTAGTTATTTTAACCAAGTGTAATCATAGTTGTTTCCTGTTTTATTTTGAAATTCACTCCTCCTGTGTCTTGTCTGGTTTTATTTCCTACCTTTGTTTGTTTTCCCGCCTTTTTTGATTGTCTGCCCCGCCCTGATTTGTTCCACCTGTGTCTAATCACCCCTGTGTATTTAAACCTGTGTGTTCCCCCTGTTTCCTTGTCAGTTCGTCGTCGTTTTTTATGTGTGGTGTGTCATTCAGTGAGAGAGTTCTTCTCGTGTTCATTTTGCATTTTTAAGTTTATTCTGTTGGGTTGTTTTTGGGAATCTTTATGCTGGACCAGCTGCTTTTTGTGTCATAGTAAGTTTAATTAAATCATTGAACCATGCTTGCTGCTATCTCCTCCTCACTTCTCTGCATTTGGGTCCTCATTTAAAACCAGAACCTTGACAGCTTCAATGCTGGCCTGCACATGACCCTCCCTCCTCGAGCTTCTCAGCCAATCCCAGCGCGATAAATGACCTGCCATCCGTTTCCAATATACTCTCTCTCACACATACATATATTCTTCTAACACATTCATATACTCTCTCTCACACATTCATATACTCTCTCTCACACACACATATATTCTTCTCACACATACATATATTCTTCTCACACATACATATATTCTTCTCAGACATACATATATTCTTCTCACACATACATATATTCTCCTCACATATACATATATTCTCCTCACACATATATATATACTCCTCACACATACATATATTCTCCTCACACATACATATATTCTTCTCACACATAAATATATTATTTTCACACATACATATATTCTTCTCATACATACATATATTCTCCTCACACATACATATATTCTCCTCGCACACAAATATTCTTCTCACACACATATATTCTTCTCACACACATATATTCTCCTCACACAGACATATATTCTTCTCACGCACACATAGATTCTTCTCACACACATATATTCTCCTCACACACACATATATTCTTCTCACACAAACAAATATTCTTCTCACACACATATATTCTTCTCGAACACATATATTCTCCTCACACACACATATATTCTTCTCACACACACATATATTCTTCTCACACACACATATATTCTTCTCACACATACATATATTCTTCTCACACATACATATATTCTCCTCACACATTCATATATTCTCCTCACACATACATATATTCTCCTCACACATTCATATATTCTCCTCACACATTCATATATTCTTCTCACACATACATATATTCTCCTCACACATTCATATATTCTCCTCACACATTCATATATTCTTCTCACACATACATATATTCTCCTCACACATACATATATTCTTCTCACACATACATATATTCTCCTCACACATACATATATTCTCCTCACACATACATATATTCTTCTCACACATAAATATATTCTTTTCACAAATACATATATTCTTCTCACACACAAATATTCTTCTCACACATACATATATTCTCCTCACACAGAGATATATTGTTCTCACACACATATATTCTTCTCACACACATATATTCTCTCTCACACACAAACATATATTCTTCTCACACATACAAATATTCTTCTCACATTCTTGTGCGAGTGAAAATATATGCATGTGAAAGGAGAATGTATATGTGTGTGAGTACAAGAATGAATTATGTCTTGTACGGCCCCTCAGTGTCAGTGTATTAATACAGGATTTATATATCCTTGTAGTCAGTGTATTAATACAGTATATATACATCCTTATAGTCAGTATATTAATACAATATATACATCCTTATAGTCAGTGTATTAATAGAGTATATATACATCCTTATAGTCAGCGTGTTAATACAGTATATATATACATCCTTATAGTCAGTATATTAATACAATATATACATCCTTATAGTCAGTGTATTAATACAGTATATATATACATCCTTATAGTCAGTATATTAATACAGTATATGTATATATACATCCTTATAGTCAGTGTATTAATACAGTATATATATACATCCTTATGGTCAGTATATTAATACAATATATATATATATATATATATATATATATATATATATATATACATCCTTATAGTCAGTGCATTTTAGTAGAAATTTAATATACAAACACACAATCAACAAAATCATGGCATTGTCATGGCATAAGTTTGTTTTTATATCATTCTGTATCTTCATCCAGACGGTGAAGAAGAGAGCGAGTGAGAGAGAGTCGTGTGTGTGTTGTTGAGATAATTCTGGTCTCATTTGTGGTCTGATGAACAGTAAATTCATCTAAACTGGGCTGAAAAACGATGCAATCTGGTTGGCATGGTGATGAGTTACGTCTGACTATTAACCACACTCCCATTCTCTGTTTGAGAAAGAACGTGAACCAAAAAATAGGAAGTAAAACTGGATGGAGGAGGGGGGGGGGCTTTAATTCTCTTTGTGTCAAGAAAAGCTTTAGTAGAAATTTTAAAATAGAAACACAAAATCAACAGAAAACAGTATTGGTAGAGGAAAGTGAAAATGAATCCTCTAAATGAGTTAGCAGCAGCTCTCTTACTTTGACTCTGAGGGTTCATTACTGAAGTCTGGAGGATCATCTTTGGACCCGTCACTCTTCATAGACAGACAGCCAGAGACTAGAGACTCTGCTCTGTCCTCCTCTTCCTCCACACAATCACTCATCTTCTGATCTGAAGTCAGTCTGAGAGGTAAAAGAGGAACACTGACTGTGAGCTCAGAACATTTAACGGAAACAAGTTTGTGTAAGAGTCACGGGCTGAGAGAACGGGAAGTAACACACAACCTCCCTCTCTATCACACACACACACACACACACACACACACACACAGTATACAGTTTAAAAAAACCACCCAGAACTCCACCTGTTCAGTTCTCTTTAAATCTCTGCTTGTTTTCTTGGGTTACAGCAGGTTTAATGAGCATTATTCAGCCAGTCATGACTTTGTGTTCACAGATGAATCAAACTGTTGAGTTCATTCTAACATTTCTCTCCTCTACAGTCCACAGGGACAAAACTGACTCAGAGAGTTTAACAGTAAAGTAATAAAATGTTGGATTAACACTCACCCTGCTTCAATCTCCTTCTGCTCTGCTCCGTTGACTCTAAATGGAGTCTGAGCTGAACGACTGAACTCTTTCACCTTCAGGGTTTCCTCATGTACCTGGATCACCTGGTAAGTGTGGCTCCTCCCCTCTCCATTTACAGGAAATCTTTGATCTCAGAGTTTATCTATGAGTGTTTGTGTGTGTTGCTGACACAGATCAGCTTTTTAACACGGTGTGTTTATGAGAATCTCTTTTGTCTTGAACAGGTTGAATTAAAATGAGTTTTGGTCAAATGTCATCTAATTTTTATGTTTAATTCATGTCAATAAATCAGTTTAGTTAAATACTGATGTGCCTTTTATTGTTGTTGTTTTTTCAGAATTATATGACTAAGATTTTTCTGAACATCTGGAAGAAAATGTATTCTTTAATTCTGAGTTGCAAGTCTTTTTCATAATCTAATAGTAGCAAGAAATTACACATCTTTCTTGCTCAATTAACATGAAGCTTCATTTTAAAATGTATTATATTATTATTGTATTAGTTATATTTATATGTTTCTTCCACTATTTCATGTTTCATAAAAAATAATGTGAGAATATTCATATTTTTTATTTTAACCAAAAGAGGAAAGACATAAGTAATTTCCAGCAACCTGGATTTGGAAATATAATCCCAAATTCTCTACTCGTCAAAAGTTTAAGTTACTAGTTAATTATTTCTTAAAGACGTGTTTATTGAATTTCACGTCAGTAATTCAGAATTACTAGAAGCTTATCGTTAATAAGTAACTTTATCAAAAAGTTATTTTTATTTTCGTGTCACACTATCAAGTTTCAGACTGACTAAAGAACAGTCTCAACAGATAATGACTAGCCTGACTGAGAAGATGATCATGCACTATAAAGTTTAAATGTTTATATACCTCATTCAAAAAGTAACTATAGTGAAAACTATTTTTAAATAGTAAACACCATTTGATAATTGTTAATTCAATGAACTATATTTTTTTAAATATTTTCCATTAACTTTCTAAAGAACACATATTTTGGCATTGCAATTTGGTTTCAATTTTTAAATGTTATAGGTTCAATGTCAGTATAGCAGTTGTTTGCTAATGTAGCTAACAACTAACTAAACCTAGTTATTTTAACCAAGTGTAGTTAGCTGATAGCTAATGTAGGTAACAACTAACTAACCCTAGTTATTTTAACCAAGTGTAGTTAGCTGATAGCTAATGTAGGTAACAACGAACTAAACCTAGTTAGTTTAACCAAGTGTAGTTAGCTGATAGCTAATGCAGCTAACAACTAACTAAACCTAGTTATTTTAACCAAGTGTAGTTAGTTGATAGCTAATGTAGCTAACAATTAACTAACCCTAGTTATTATAACCAAGTGTAGTTCGCTGATAGGTAATGTAGCTAACAACTAACTAAACCTAGTTATTTTAACCAAGTGTAGTTAGCTGATAGCTAATGTAGGTAACAACTAACTAACCCTAGTTATTTTAACCAACTGTAGTTAGCTGATAGCTAATGTAGCTAACAACTAACTAAACCTAGTTATTTTAACAAAGTGTAGTTAGCTGATAGGTAATGTAGCTAACAACTAACTAAACCTAGTTATTTTAACCAAGTGTAGTTAGCTGATAGCTAATGTAGGTAACAACTATCTAAACCTAGTTAGTTTAACCAAGTGTAGTTAGCTGATAGCTAATGTAGCTAACAACTAACTAACCCTAGTTATTTTAACCAAGTGTAGTTAGCTGATAGGTAATGTAGCTAACAACTAACTAACCCTAGTTATTTTGACCAAGTATAGTTAGCTGATAGCTAATGTAGGTAACAACTAACTAAACCTAGTTAGTTTAACCAAATGTAGTTAGATGATAGTTAATGTAGCTAACAACTAACTAAACCTAGTTATTTTAACCTAGTGTAGTCATAGTTTGTTTCCTGTTTTATTTTGAAATTCCCTCCTCCTGTGTCTTGTCTGGTTTTATTTCCTACCTTTGTTTGTTTTCCTGCCTTTTTTGATTGTCTGCCCCGCCCTGATTTGTTCCACCTGTGTCTAATCACCCCTGTGTATTTAAGCATGTGTCTTCCCCCTGTTTCCTTGTCAGTTCGTCGTCGTTTTTCATGTGTGGTGTGTCATTCAGTGAGAGAGTTCTTATCGTGTTCATTTTGCATTTTTAAGTTTATTCTGTTGGGTTGTTTTTGGGAATCTTTATGCCGGACCAGCTTCTTTTTGTGTCATAGTAAGTTTCATTAAATCATTGAACCATGCCTGCTGCCATCTCCTCCTCACTTCTCTGCATTTGGGTCCTCATTTAAAACCACAACCTTGACAGCTTCAATGCTGGCCTGCACATGACCCTCCCTCCTCGAGCTTCTGAGCCAATCCCAGCGCGATAAATGACCTGCCATCCGTTTCAACTATACTCTCTCTCACACATACATATATTCTTCTCACACACATATATTATTCTCACACACAAATATATTCTTCTCACACACACATATATTGTTCTCACACACACATATATTCTTCTCACACATACATATATTCTTCTCACACACATATATTATTCTCACACACACATATATTCTTCTCACACATACATATATTCTTCTCACACATACATATATTCTTGTGCGAGTGAAAATATATGTATGTGAAAGGATAATGTATATGTGTGTGAGTGCAAGAATGAATTATGTCTTGTACGGCCCCTCATAAAAAACACGTTACTTTTCTTCTACCAGCTGTGCTGCAGCACCTCTTTTCACCCTCTGTCTGAAATGCTCTGTTTGATCTCCTTGTCCAAAAAGACTCCATATTTAGTCGGTCAGTCAAAGTTAACGTGATATTAACGAGTTAACGCAAGTTCGTTTTAACGCCACTAATTACTTTAATGCATTAACGCAAATTGTGATTTTTAGCTTGCAGCGCTCTCAGTTTTAAAGCTAGAGTGAAGATACTGGTATCATATGAAACCAGAGAACCTGATGAATCCATCGGTATCAACCATGTCACACTAGAACCTGATGAATCCATCCGTACCAACCATGACATACTAGAACCTGATGAATCCATCGGTACCAACCATGTCATACTAGAACCTGATGAATCCATCGGTACCAACCATGTCATACTAGAACCTGATGAATCCATCGGTACCAACCATGTCAAACTAGAACCTGATGAATCCATCGGTACCAACCATGTCATATTAGAACCTGATGAATCCATCGGTACCAACCATGTCAAACTAGAACCTGATGAATCCATCGGTACCAACCATGTCAAACTAGAACCTGATGAATCCATCGGTACCAACCATGTCATACTAGAACCTGATGAATCCATCGGTACCAACCATGTCAAACTAGAACCTGATGAATCCATCGGTACCAACCATGTCATATTAGAACCTGATGAATCCATCGGTACCAACCATGTCAAACTAGAACCTGATGAATCCATCGGTACCAACCATGTCATATTAGAACCTGATGAATCCATCGGTACCAACCATGTCATACTAGAACCTGATGAATCCATCGGTACCAACCATGTCAAACTAGAACCTGATGAATACATCGTTACCAACCATGTCATACTAGCTGGTCATGAGGGAGGTTAAATAACGCTCCAAACTTACACTAAATTTTGGCGAGGAAACACTGACATTTCCATTTTCAAAGGGGTCCCTTGACCTCTGACCTCCAGATATGTGAATGAAAATGGGTTCTATGGGTACCCAAAAGTCTCCCCTTTACAGACATGCCCACTTTATGATAATCACATGCAGTTTGGAGCAAGTCATAGTCAAGTCAGCACACTGACAGCTGTTGTTGCCTGTTGGGCTGCAGTTTGCCATGTTATGATTTAAGCATATTTTTTATGCTAAATGCAGTACCTGTGAGGGTTTCTGGACAATATCTGTCATTATTTTGTGTTGTTAACTGATTTACAATAAAAAATATATACATACATTTGCATAAAGCAGCATATTTGTCCACTCCCATGTTGATAAGAGTATTAAATACTTGACTAATCTCCCTTTAAGGTCATTTAGAACAGATACAAAATGTGTGATTAATTTGCGATTAATCGTGATTAAATATCTGAATCGATTGACAGCCCTAGTAATATCGTGATATGGCATAAGTGTTGTCTTTTCCTGGTTTTAAAGGCTACATTACAGTAAAGTGATGTCCTTTTCTGAACTTACCAGACTGTTCTAGAAGTTCTATTATTGGTCATTTACACAAAAAATATCATGATATTTGATTTTGTCCAAGTCACCCAGCTCTAATACATCTAACTCAGTATTAAGTATTAAATACTTGACTAATCACCCTTTAAGGTACATTTAGAACAGATAACAAATGTGTGATTAATTTGAGATTAATCAGGATAAATCATGGACAATCATGCGATTAATCGACTAAATATTTTAATAGATTGACAGCCCTAATATTTACATATTTGTCATGTAATATTTAAAAGAAGATGAAACATTAAAAATGTGACAGTAAATCCATCATTACAGTGAGCAGTGAAAAGCTCTCTGTTTCTACAGTAATGATGCTCTCAGGACTCTCAGCAATTTATTTCCACTATGTTCTGTGTGGATCGTAAGATAATATTACACAGAGACAAAGTATTTAAACACATAATCCAAGCTAAAAGCAACAGAGTTTAAACTGACAAATGCAGAAAGGTTACCGACTGTGTGAATTTGTAAATTAACAGACTTCTTATATCACGATAGATCTGACTAGAATAACTTTGTGTACTCTGCTGAGTTAATGTGATTAGATGTATTGTTAGGACCTGTATGACAATAATTTAGCCTTCTTCTCTCAGCTGCAAAACCAGCGGTGTGAAACGGACATTAATTACATTTATACAGTATAACTACAATAACACAGAATCAGTATATATATATATATATATATATATATATATATATATTCATATATGATATTATCATGTAGTCACTCATCTGAATCAGCTTCTTGAGCCGTATGTTGCTGTGAGACACGTCAGAGTCGAGCTCCTACAGTCCCTCAGACTGAATGCTTTGCCTTGGTTACTTTGCTACCAATACTTTTATGTATGCTGTGGGTGATTATAAGATGTGAAAGGAAGCCTGCTTACCGCTGTGATTATGTCTGGATTTAGGTGGAAAGTCAGCACCTTAATATTGTCTTTTGTATGTGATGTTTGATATAAAACAAAAAAAAAATCCTGACTATCTGGGTTTTTATTGCAAAACAAATCATATTTTTTTGTTTATTACAGATGTAAGTGTCACCCTGCTAGTTTTCACATTAAGGGGACACGAAGGGAGTGTTGATGTGGGGGTTGAGATTCTCTGAATGTGTATGTTTGTGCTTAAAACCAATTCACAGTTTATGTAAGTGATCTTAATGTGTCAGATAATGCAGTGGGTTAGAAAAGATGGTTAGTTTGCAGGCAGGACCCTTTGTCTGGGTGAAGCATAACTTAACACATCAGATGTGGTGAAGCCAGCTAACCAAGTATCCTGACTACAAATAATATCACAACAGTCAAACTCAATTAATTACATTAAACCAAATCAATACATGTACATTCACAGAAGTTAAAGTTGAACAGTCTTGCTCAGCTGTGTGCAGTTGCTAATGCTAAAGTAAGCCCAGTACATTACCAATCCATTGAAGAAAAGAAGGTTGCAATTCCAAGTAGAGGAGTTGGAGAAAGCAGGCTGGAGAAAGTTGTGGTTCCAGGGTCAAAGTCTTTGTCCTTGCTGTGCTCAAATCCAGTTGTGCAGTTTGGAGGGAAACTGGTCCAGTCCTGTTTCTGCAGGTTGGTACTAACTTCCTTGTTGCTTAAAGTTAGCTGGTCAAAAGGCAGGCACTCGCGTCTTCTGCCTTAGAAGTTCCTTGTGTTTCTATGTCTGTTTGCTAACAAGACATCCAGAGCAGAGCTGGTTCTGCAGCTTCTGTCTGTAGGAGAGCTGGGTGAGAAGAGCCAGGCTAACCTCCTGCAGGTCAGCAGGGGTTTAGGAGGAGTGGGAAGAGGGCAAGAGAGGAAAAAGAGAGAACAAAAGGGGGACTTGCTTTTTTATCCCGCCTGAATTTCACAAGTACTTTTGAATGAGTCATAATGTTACAGTAGCCAATAGAATGGTTACTGAGTCCATGGTTGGAGCTACTCAATGGGTGACTCAAGGATCCTGGGAAGCGTAGTTCATTGTTCTTTGCCATCATCTTGAATGATGGATCCCTACATCCCCCCTTTTTGGTCTTAAGATGTCCATCATCCTTAAGAGCGAGCTAGGGGGTTGAACAGTTCACAGGTCCTTGGAAACAACCTGGGGGTTGTACAGCTCCATTCCTGGGGACAACTGGAAAGATGTTAAGTCCATGATTGGAAAAGTTCATACAAAAGTTCATTCAAATTTTGTAACATCTGGGCAGTTCATTAACCAACTGGGCATTGGTTAAACTATCTATCTTGGCTAAGCAAGAACAGTTACAAAAGTTACAAATAAAACCAGATAAACAACAGCAATAGTATTGTATAAAATACATAACTAGTGTTTCTCTGTTATTTATAAGGTTAGGGAAGAACAGGAATGTTAGAAGTGTAAAGAGGTGTTAAGGTGAGATGCGGAGAGTGTCACCTAAAAATATGAGGACAGGTGTATGACTGGTTCTAATGTGGTGTCCTAAGCTAGTGTTTTGCACTAGTGATCTCTAAACAAGATACTACCAAGGAGTTGGTCCAAGTGTACTTGTAAAGTTGGACAGTGGTGTCTGAGTCCTATCAGAATTTAGAGTTTTGCTGTTGCTAACAAACTCAAGTTTACCCTAGTAACTGCAAAAGAAGAAAGGAGAATTAAGGCACTGTGGTCTAGCATCTGTCTCACTGTTAGCTATGTGTTAGCTAGTACCGTGGGAAGATAACTCTGGAGCTCTTGTGCTTGACTCGTGGCTCAGGGCTGTAACGCTCCAGATAGCCAGAGGCAGAGAGGCAATCAGAGTAGCTATCACTGTCTGCTAGGTTATGTCCATGTTCTGAACCGTCGTCAGAGTCTGAACTGTGGTCAGAGATGCTGTGGTCATCGTCAGACCGGTCACGCCAATTCTGGGACAGATTTCTGAGTATGGCTTTCTAACACTTCTGTTGTGTGAATGCCTATCTCGACGCAGTTGGTGGACATGGCAGTTACGCTCAGTGTCCTTATGCAGCCTTTGTTGACCCCCCTTCGACCTGTTGTGAAGGTGGTCTTTTGAGGTGCTAGATCTGCTTGACACGTCAGTGTTTGAGCTGGTGGGCTCAGTTGGCCAGCTATCTGGGTCATCTTCCTTATCTCAAGCAGTGAGGGGTTACCCTGACGCGTCCTGAGTACGACGTGAGTGCGTACACATGGGTGCAGGTTCTACAAAAACAAGGACTTGAAGATGGCGTTTTCTTCTAAGCCTGGTGCATTCTTACCTTGGAAGTATGCATGCCTTAAACGTCTGTAGTAATCCCTAGGATTCTCACTACGTGAATGTTTAATTTGGAGGGCTGCAAACATCGCTGAGGTCAAGTCAGCAGTAGAAGAGAATTCTTCTATCAGTGCATGACGTTGCTCACTGTAGTCATTTCTGACACTGGGAGGTTGTGACTGTATAATCTTGTGCACAGCTTTAGAGCTGGTTTTCCACACAAGTTTAACTTTCTCCCTTTGGGTGGCGTGTGGTAAGTCAATTAGATTATGATCTAATTCCCTAAAATAGTCATCAATGTGATTATCACAGTTGTCTGGATAAAAACATTCAATGTCTTTAGCTATAAGTTCAAGCACTTCATGGTGGGGACACTGTGGGGTTCTTTCTGGTGAAGGCGAGACTAAATTAGCATTACAATGCACTTGTTCATCACCTGCTAAAGCTCTCTCTGGCTGAGAAGCAGAGACTGAACAGCTGTCATCACCCTTGTGACAGAGTGGAAAGGAGGCTGAACAGGAGGGAGGAGCACGGATGAAAGTGTCATGTCTCAGTGGCTGAGAAGAACATGCGGCAGAGTATCTTCTAGAAGATAAACTACATGTGTCTTCACTGTCAGTATCAGAAAAATGGGAAGTCAGATAGCTGTTAGCACTGTCTCTCAGTGGAGGTTGGAGAGTTGATTTCATTCCCAAGGACTTTGAGTCAGTTGAAAATTATTCACTTCTGAGTGGAGAGTGAGTTAACCTCTCATCAAGTAAGGATTGTGAATCGGAGTAACCAGAATCACAATGGCTGACAGACTGTGGTGGGGAAAGACATTCTAGTCTAAGCCCTAACAATTTTTCTTTGGGTGAGCAAAGATCTGACTCTGCTGAATGCAGGTCTTGTAAGTAACGCATCATCTTTTTGTTTGCTGTCTGAACTTCATGGAGGAGACAAGCATTTTGCGTTCTTAGGGAATCTACCTCCTTTTCAAGGGCTGCTTTGCTCTGAATGGCAAGACTGGTCTGCCTGTGAAAAATCAGAAGCAAGCATTTCAATAATGAATCTTTGGATGCGGTCTGCACATCACACCTGTCTGTGAGTAGCGATTCTATTTCCTTCCTGCACTCACTGAAACTCAACCTGCTGATGAGTTCAGGGCAGCCAGGGTTTAGGCTCTGTGCTAGTGAAGAAATAAAACGCTCTATACTCGGGTTCTCCATTGTTGTCACTGGAGTGGAGGGTGAAACTAAACAGGATGTCTAGTACAAAAGAAAAACAATGTTGTAGGCTGTGGTGTTACTTTGGCAGACACCTTGTAGTGTAGCTTGGGAGGTACACTAGCGTAACAACAATATGCTGGCCTACACTATGGGGGATAGCTTCCTGTGGAGGAGGGGTAGCTATAGCACCAACTAGTGTCTCTAGTGGGCATAAAGCAAAAGGGGCCAGTAAAGTAAACACAGGTTTACAAAATATGTTTGCTTACACACTTACAACATGCACTAACTGAGATGCAGGGCAGTAACAGTTGTGATGATATCTCTTAAAGGTGACTCAAGCTGGACCACGTGAAAGTAACAGCTAGGTGCAAACTTAAATCACAGGGCTGGTAGCACACTGTGGCTCTATCAGGCTCAATTTTACTCACTCAGGCTGGAATGTTTGGCAATGACAGCCAAGTTCAAGCTCTCTAGGTTAAACAGGGCCGGTGGCACGCTGTGTCATTAAGGGAACACTTAGATTGACAGCAATCTTGACTAGATTGCATTGAATACGTGGTATTCAAATGCTGAACCAAATTCTTTCAAGTTCTACAGAGTAGGTTCACTTGAATTAGCAGCAAAAGCAAGTTCTTAAAATTAACACTATAAGGGTTCAAGTGTTAATAATCAAAGTATCTCAAATCACTATTCTCACCACAATGTACTTGTTTAAAAGTACCGCTGGACGTCTACTCCTGTGGAAGACTAGTGGTGTAGAATGTAAACACTTGGTTTGTTTAGAAGTGGAATCAAAATTTTCGGTTTTGACCAAAAATTATGCTGAAAATTAATATTGCACAATTATGAACAATTTGCCAACAATACGATGCCTCACACGGGGCACCATAATGTAGGGGACGCAGATAGAAGCTGGTCTAGTTATCAGAAAATATTAAAGATAATTATCAATATTAATAAAATTATTATTACTAAATTATCAATATATATTAATAATAACAGGGCACCAAATTAAATTGGTACATAAGCTCAAAAGACATTAAAATGGCTATCAAAAGTAATTTAGAATTATCAAAATAATTATTAATTATGATGAATAATATGATTTAATGTATATTAAATCATCCTCGGGGCACCACTCTTTGAAACAAAGAGAAATGATAGCAAATTAATGTAGTCTCATAGATAAGTCTCATTAAATATACTAAACTATCAATTTGGAACTTTGATTAATAATTAAATTAATAACTATAAGCAAAAATCACTATATCAATAGATAATAAAGGTTGAAGGATATTGGAGTTCTTGACACAGCAACATTTGGCATTATACACTCTTGTACAATATTAAACAGACTAGCAGGTATAAACACAATATTAATCTAACTAAGTAACTAAAATAAACAAACCAAACACAGTGTGTGAGCATGTGTGTGTGTGTGTGTGTGTGTGTGTGTGTGAGAGAGAGAGAGAGTGAGGGAGAGAGAGAGAGTGAGGGAGAGAGAGAGAGTGAGGGAGAGAGAGAGTGAGGGAGAGAGAGAGACAAAGACAAGATGGCTTCTTGTCTTTGATTTCTGCATGGCCTATAAACAATATGGCGAGCACTATAAAACTACAAAGATGGCTGGATCAAAGATGGCCGCCTGGGTGTCACCACATGGCCTCTTTGTTCCTCAGAGTACATGGGCTCAGGGAGAACGAAGGGGGTGTTAAGATTCTCTGAATGTGTATG
Source organism: Sebastolobus alascanus (assembly GCA_916701645.2). Taxonomy (NCBI): domain Eukaryota; kingdom Metazoa; phylum Chordata; class Actinopteri; order Perciformes; family Sebastidae; genus Sebastolobus; species Sebastolobus alascanus. Next base: position 57,817 of record CAKAOJ020000547.1, read on the forward strand.
TTTGTGTTTAAAACCAATTCACAGTTTATGTAAGTGATCTTAATGTGTGTCAGATAATGCAGTGGGTTAGAAAAGATGGTTAATTTGCATGCAAGACCCTATGTCTTTGTTAAGCCTAACTTAACTCATCAGATGTCGCGAAGCCAGCTAACCAAGTATCCTGTACAACAAATAATATCACAACAGTCAAACTCAATGAATAACATTAAACCAAATCAATAGATGTACATTCAGAGAAGTTAAAGTTGAACAGTCTTGCTCAGCCGTGTGCAGTTGCTAATGCTAAGATATGCCCAGTAAGTTACCAATCCATGGAAGAAAAGGTTGCAATTTCAAGTAGAGGAGTTGGAGAAAGCAGGGTGGAGAAAGTTGTGGTTCCAGGGTCAAAGTCTTTGTCATTACTGTGCTCAAATCCAGTTGTGCAGCTTGGAGGGAAACTGGGCCAGTCCTGTTTCTGCAGCTTGGTACTAACTTCCTTGTTGCTTGAAGTTAGCTGGTCAAAAGGCAGGCACTCGCGTCTTCTGCCTTAGAAGTTCCTTGTGTTTCTATGTCTGTTTGCAAACAAGACATCCAGAGCAGAGCTGGTTCTGCAGCTTCTGTCTGTAGGAGAGCTGGGTGAGAAGAGCCAGGCTAACCTCCTGCAGGTCAGCAGGGGTTTAGGAGGAGTGGGAAGAGGGCAAGAGAGGAAAAAAAGAGAACAAAAGAGGGACTTGCTTTTTATCCCTCCTGAATTTCACAAGTACTTGTGAATGAGTCATCATGCATACAGTAGCCAATAGAATGGTTACTGAGTCCATGGGTGGAGCTACTCAATGGGTGACTCAAGGATCCTGGGAAGCGTAGTTCATTGTCTTTGCCATCATCTTGAATGGTGGATCCCTACATCTGGGTCCGATACCTTCTTCGTTGGTCTGTCATTTCTGGTAGATTTAGTGGGCGGCTGTGGGTAGTTATATTCCCTCAGTCTCTTTTTAGAACCCAAGAGACCCTTTTATTATTATTTCTGTGTGCAGGTTATTTTTGTTAGTTTTTCATAGCGACCCCTGTCATTCAGGTTATTGTTTTAGTGGGGAATCACATACAGGTGCTCTTTGGATACTTCAGGTGTATTGGGCTCATTCAGTCTTGTGAAGGGCTCATTGCATGGGTGGAACATGGTCTCCAAAAAGTACAAAATGCAAGTCTCCCTCAAAAATAACCCAAGGCACACTGTAGTGTTTGAACAAAATGAATATGGCTTTATTTTACATGGCAATTATAGTTTAAAATGACCAAGACAGGTCTTCATCAGGGTCACTGTGAGCATTCAGCAGTATAGTAGCACACTTATACTGTGTTACACTAATCAGGAGAGTGGGAGGGTTGTTCTCCATCAATGTGCAAGTCTATTGGTGGAAAAACAAGGAAATATTCATGAAATATCACTTCAGGAACTAGATTGGCACTCGGAGAGCGCAGACCTCCGCCAAGGTGCCTGACTTTAAAAACAGATCATAGCTCACAGCTGGCGGTACCGTGAGGTGGTCGTCTTATTATTAACACGGTGTGTTTCCGTGTAACATATCGGTGAATGCCTCTCTCATTCAGCAGCCTTGTTATGTCTGTATTACGTTACACTTGTCATGGTCTGTCTGTGCCAGAAGACTTGTGACTTTTTCCTTTTTGTTGTGATCTTGTGTTTATCCATGTAGTGTTTTATTAGTTCTGTTATTTTTGTTTTTGGTTCATTGGGATTTGGGTTTTCTGTTTTATTGTCTGCATGTAGTGTTTCCTGTTTTATTTGTTAATTCACCTGTTGTGTCTGGTCTAGTTATTTCCTGTCATGGTCCTGGGTTTTTGTCATAGTTGGTTTCCTGTTTTATTTTGAAATTCACTCCTCCTGTGTCTTGTCTGGTTTTACTTCCTACCTTTGTTTGTTTTCCCGCCTTTTTTGATTGTCTGGCCCGCCCTGATTTGTTCCACCTGTGTCTAATCACCCCTGTCTATTTAAGCCTGTGTGTTCCCCCTGTTTCCTTGTCAGTTCGTCGTCGTTTTTTCATGTATGGTGTGTCATCTGTGAGGAGTTCTTCTAATGTTAACTTTTGCCTTTTCGAGTTTATTTCTGTTGGAGAGTTTTTTGGAACCTGCATGCCGGACCTGCTGCTTTGTGTTTTCCAAGTGAGTTCATTAAAAATCATTTAACTCTGCCTTCTGCCATCTCCTCCTCCCTTCTCTGCATTTGGGTCCTAACTTAAAACTTCAAAACCTGACAACACCACATTGTCTCTCATCCCGTCTACAGCTTTGTTCTTTCTCACCGCGGACGATGAGTTACACTTCTGAAAATAGTCCCCAACAAATGCACTATTTCCTCCGGTTTGTTTGTTTAAAAACTACAGTGACCGGCTGTTTTAGTAAATTACCAAGCTCTTTTTTTAATGAAACTATATATTTGTGAGGTGTTTTTAAAGATTTACATTTTAAGTAGGAACCAGCGGGATTGAAGCTGAGAGCAAAAGACATGGTAGGGAAATTAGAAACTACTGTTTTCATGGTATTTTTTTGACAATAATTCATCAGACAATTAGACTTTATCCGGCCATTAAATAGGAATTATTGGTATAAGCACCATATATGTGGATCAGTAGGGCCCTGCTACATCCAATACTAGGTTTTATCATCGATTCACATGGTCAATCCCCAAAAGAAGATTTAGAAGAAGACGACAGCGACCTCTAGCAACCGCAGTAATTTTGACAGGAGCAGAAGCGGAAGTCAGGTGTCATAACCATAGACTGTAAACAATATGGACGTAGTCTCTGTGACATTACCCATATAGGTTTGTGAAGAGCTATTATGAAGCTCAAAGTGGGTTGCTCTGGCCGTCCCCATCTCGGCAGTGACGACACAGACTAACTGAGGTAGGCCGGGTGACTCGGCAGTGACGACACAGACTAACTGAGGTAGGCCGGGTGACGCAGCAGAGTAGACAGCTAACAGCTAATCACCTGATACAGCACCCACCTGTCACTCAAAGCGGCCATATGGCTAACTTTAAGCTTTAATATAATTTAAACGGCTATGTTATATATAAATTCACCCACCTTACAGTTGTCATGAATGGGGAAATTAGCTGTAGACACCAAAACCGTTTTTTGTACCAGGCTGTAAAGTTGGGCATTTTAACATGGGGGTCTTTGTGGATTGACTCTCATTTGGTGGCTTTTTCTTTGCATTTGTAAATAAAGCCTAAAAGGTGAAAAATATAGTTTTCTTTGTAAGTTTGACATTAAACTGCCTTTAATGGGAATACTACCTGCACTTAAAGGATACGTGTGGTGGACGAGAGACAGCTAAGGTTTGTGGATCTACCATCTCTCCCCAGAGTGTGAAACTATGATCCTGTATACAAAAAACATCTCAGTGTTTGTCCTTTTAAATTCGGAAACACATCATAATTTAGTGTTTCCAGGTCTCCTCTGACAAAGCTCTTTCTCTGCCTTTTGACCTCAGCTTCACTGAGCCCCTCATGTCACCCCTCAGAAAACACACGGATTTATTGTTCAATCAGCCATGTAATGAATCCCACCATCCAGAATTCCCAGCTGATTAACTGCACAGCAGGTTCCAACGCTAAGTTAAATAACTTGTGGCCGGCCCACACGGTAGCCGCCTTGAAGCAGAGCCAATTCACTTAATTCCAACCAAATACCTTCAATATATTCAGGAGAAACCAAAGAGACAATTCCTGCTGAGACCGTATGCTGAGTTTTTCATTTAGCGTTTCAATGGTCTGCACTTTGAGGCCATGGCTTTCTTTGTATGTCGCGCAGGAGCATAAGTCGCCGTGTATACGGGCATTATGCGGGTTTGGCGATGCTGAGACCCACCATCAAGATGGTGGCAGAACTCAGTCACATGATCCTTGACCCATGTACTCAGTAACCATTGGCTACTGTAGCTTGATGACTCATTCACACCTACTTGTGAAATTCATCCAGGATAAAAGCAAAGGGATCCCCTTGGTTCCTTCTCTTTCCCTTGGCCTCCCCTGCAGCAGAACCAGCTGCCCTGCAGGAGGTCAGCTCTCTTTCCCACCAGAGGAATCTGTCAGTGTTTGATGAACAGGATCACATTGTGTTGTATCACTGTTTGACTGTAGAAATGTTTCTGCATTTGTTCCATAACAACAAAAGTTTAATTCTGCAGATTTTTATAGAAGATTTAGATTCTTTAGAGTTTCTATCTGAGTTAAAAGAGAGTGGTTTGAGAATGATCTGCATGTCTTACTGTTAGAAGTTCTCAGGAAGAATAACGGCATATTATAATCAGAGTTCACGTCATCAGTGAAAAATGCAGGGAGTGTCAGAACTGGTCGGACAGCTTGGATCAACTTGGCTGTGGTGCATTTGATCCAAAACAAAACCATCCTCCACCACTGAGACAGACTTATATAGACAACTATAATGTAAATCCTAAATGTAAAGGCACACCGGTCAGACAGGCAGGAGGGAGGGAGGTGGGTGGGTCCAACAAACACAAAGCTTTCATCCAGGAGACCGGTGTTTGCTTCCTGTGCGTCACGTTACAATCAGCTGTTTGTTCGTGTCCCATGTTCACAAAGTTCAGCGTGATTTTCGCTGTCCAAACGTAGTAGTTTTAAGCCCAACCATGTAGTTCTTTCCTAAACCGAACTATAGTGGTTTTGATGCAGAAAATAAAGCGTCGCAAAGGAGCGTGACAAAGCGGCAGTATGTGACGAGTGGTGATGAGAACGTGTTGGTTGTGTTGAAGCCCAGAGCAGCAGCATAGACCAGACTCTCCTGGACCTGGACCTGATCCCAGCTGTGTGTCCATGAAGAGTGTCCGGTCCATGACTCCTCCACCTGCTTTTAAGAGACATGATTGTGAGACAAAGTAAGTCAACAGCATGTCTCTGAATAGTTCACATGTACAAACCTCAGTCTGCTGCTATTGTTCCTTCACCTGAACTGACTTTGTGTTTTTCTGCCAAATGGTTTTCATACAGATTCCAGATTCATCAGATCATTTAAAGCAATGCAGCTACTTTTTTACTTTAAGTTCCTCTCCAAGCTGCCTTTTCTCTGTTGATGTAAATACATTCTATTATATTAGCAGGTTATTACAGGAAGGCCTCAGTTTATCTCTCATGTAAGTGGTCAGACTGTTGTTTTATGTATTTATAATATGTACACTCACTCAAAGATCTCTGTGTTGTGTTGAAGCCCAAAGCAGCAGCATAGACCAGACTCTCCTAGACCTGGACCCAGCATGAAGAGTGTCCGGTCCATGACTCCTCCACCTGATTTAAAGAGACATGACTGTGAGACAGAGTAAGTCAACAGAATGTCTCTGAATAGTTCACATGTACAAACCTCAGTCTGCTGCTGTTGTTCCTTCACCTGAACTAAAGAAAGAAAGAAAGCTAAACTTGCTAAGGTGTTCTCTTTCCTTGCTACCCCGCCTTCACCCAATGTCAGCTGGAATCGGCTCCAGCCCCCCCGCGACCCTGAGTAGGATAAGCGGTTACAGATAATGGATGGATGGATGGATGTCTTGACCTAAACATTAGGCGGACACATAACCGAACAGTTGAGACTTACCTGAAGGCGGAGGGGAGGACCAAAAAATAGATGTTCTCGCCAGTAAAGTTCAACATGCTTTATTTATTAGGGTTAGGGTTTTTATTATATATTATAATAATATACTTTATTCCTTTTATGAGATATATATATATATATATATATATATATATATATGTATATGTATATATATATATGTATATGTATATATATATATGTATATGTATATATATATATATATATATATATATATATATATATATATATGTATATGTATATATATATATATATATATATATATATATATATATGTATATGTATATATATATATATATATATATATATGTGTATATATATATATACATATATATATATATATATATATATATATATATATATATATATATATGTATATATATATGTACGTTATATGGATATTTATGTGTAGTTTTAGGGATGCACATGTTTATGTATTAATATAGTTGTGTGTGGGGATGTTTTGGGTGCATATATTGTGACACAGTATTATATTCCTCCTATATTAAATACTAATCCACTGCCTGCATGGTTTTATGTTTTCTTATAATTCTTAAGCACTTTTATCAACTTTTTCTAGCACTTATATTTATTTTTTTAATACTAACCCATGGTGTGCAGAACTTATATTTGGGTGATATGTATATATATGTATATATTTTTATGAATTGTTATTTATGCTCCCCCATCCTCGCATCTTCTAAATACACTCCTCCCTATTTGTTCATACATGTACAGTCTTATCTAATTTTTTCTTATGTTCCTTTCACTATCTCTCCTTACTATGTGAGCTGCTATTTTAACATTTAGCCTGGATTTTAGAAGGTTTTCAATTTAATATTTTTATTATTTTTTTATATTGCATTTTATGGTAATCTTTCCTTTTAATTCCCTCCCTTCTTTTTAACCATCTCCTCCTCCAATTAGTGGACCCCAGATATTTTAGCCATTTTTGTATGTATTTTATTGTTCTTTTATTATGGCATTTTAAGAATTTTATTCAGCTGGTCCCCGTGTGCCTGTGCACCTCGTAGCACTCAATTAGAGTGCTGCGTTTTAACCCTAACCTAACCTAACCTAACCCTAACCTAACCTTACGTAACCCTAACTTAACCTAACCCTAACTCAACCCTAACCCTAACCCCACCACCTCCACTACCCATACCTCGTCCTCCCTCCCTCCCCCTCCCCCCGGCCTCTTTCCCTTCCCTTCTCCTCCCCCTACAACCTCCTCTCGCCCTCCTCCTCCTTCAGCAGCATCCTCTCTATCGTCCCCTCCCACCCACCGAGGCCTCTGTGCGTTGGTGGAGGGTGGGGCGCTGGACCCGGGCGGGGCGCCCCTACCGCTGATCCAACTACCTCAAAGAAATCCCAGGCGTCAAGTTAAAGTTGACATACACAGAATCTCAGAGAGAGAACTTGACCGTCTGGGATCGGTGGGTGATGGGGCGCCCCCCCGCTCCTTCGCCCGTCCCTCCACCTCCCCCTCACCTCTCCCCCTCCTCAGTCCAACAGCACCTGTTTAGAGCACATACAGATACTCAGCAATGTCGCTCTCCCATGCAGTAACACTATCTCATCCTCTCCACTTCCATATACACCACACCAACAGCAGGGGGAGCCAGAGCTGGTTGCCGCAGGGCCCTGTAGCCCAAGAGCGTCCATTGAGGTGGACAAAACAATGATGATGAAGGGTTCAATGAAAAGCGATAACCTGACCTCATCCCCAACACCTGAATTGTCCACCTCAAACTCCAACACGGGCTCTGCGTCACCACCTGGCTCCCCAAGACGGCCGGAACCACACATACACCCACGCACCTTTCGCAAAATACAGGACTGGTCGCTGGGGGTGTGTAAGGGGACCCTGCTTATCGGGGACTCCAACCTCTCCCGTATCCCACCCCTCACAAACCCACATATTCAGATTGACAGTTACCCCGGTGCCACCTTCTACCACATCAACGCTATTCTTAAAAAACTCCCCCCATGCCCCAGACCCCCGTTTCATTATCCTTTCAGTCGGCCTAAACAACTGCCTCTCTGAACAGGAACCAACCACCACCATCAAACAACTCCAACAGTTAATGAAAACCAGCCACACCACCTTCCCCAACGCTACCATTTACATCCCCATCATTAACTTCTCTACCAAACTCGAACCCAGGAAACAGCTTCTTCTCACCAAACTCAACAATTTCATCACAGCCAAGTATACATTTTTACCTGAACTTAACCCACTTCTTTGCCAGACTGACCCCAAGGACCCCATTCATTGGACAGCACAGACGGCCGAGATGATGTTAAAGTACTGGTACGGGAGACAACAGTCATAATCCAACTCCCCATACATCCAATATCACTAACTTCTGTTCTGCCTTCTCCCTTTCACCCGCACAGCTGGAGGTACTTGAAAAAGGCCTGACCTTCATCCCCACACCTAACCCTCCAACCCGACCGGAGCTAAGGGGGGACCTCCACACCTTCCACAGGAGGCTGATATTATTAGACTATTTCCGGGGGGAGCAGGGGCGTGAGCCTGTTCCATTCATAGGACCGTCCTACTGGCAACCACACTCAGATCATATCACATCAGCAATAGCAACATTAATCAATAAAAACATACAAGCACTGACTCACTGGCGCCCCCTGCCACACAGACACTCATACATCACACTAGAACAGAAACATATCATTAAAACACTAGGAAACACCAAATATATAGTTATTAAACCAGCTGACAAAGGGGGCCAAATAGTTTTACTGGACAGGAACAATTACATTTTAGAGGCCAACAGAAAGTTAAATAATACCACTTACTATAAACCACTTACACATTCACTACAATTAGGAACACAAAAACTCATCAGTAAATATGACCAACACACTATATCAGGACAAATACATCAATGTCAAACAGAGGAGGTACTTGGACGGTCCCGATGAACCCAGGCTCCGCCTCTTGTACCTCCTCGCAAATATCCACAAGCCTCCTGGGACGTGGACGGTCCCCTCTGTCGTTCCGGTCGGCCGAGCTATAGTCAGCGACTGCGGTTCAGAATCATATCATATCACTGAACACATAGACCATTTTATTAATCCTCTCTCCACACTCCACCCCAGCTACATTTAGGACACTTACGAATTTGTCAATAAAATCAAAAACCTACAAGTACCCACCAACACTTACCTTATTTCAATAGACATAGATTCACTGTACACCAACATAGAAACTTCACTGGGCCTTGCAGCCATCCGCCACCCCTTTAATAAAAATCTTAACCCATCCAGACCTGACAACCTCATATTATTATTATTACACATCACACTTACCCGTAATGACTTTCAATTCAATAATCAACATTACCTCCAGCTGTGTGGGTAGAAAATATTCCCCATCATATGCGGACATTTACCTGGAACACTGGGAGGAGGCAGCACTCCTTAAATCCACCATCAAACCCGTCCTGTATTTCCGGTACTTGGACGACATCTTCGGCCTCTGGAACCACACAGAACAACAGTTTTTAGATTTCCTTGACATCCTAAAGACACATCACCCTAAAATAACACTCAAACACAACTTACAACCTCTCACGGTGGAGCTCCTCGATACGCGGGTCTTCTTCCACAGCTCCGGCAACCAGAACAAAACACTGGCCACCAAAGTTTACTTTAAAGACACTGACCGTCATGCACTCCTTCCGCAGGATCTGCACCTTTCCGGAGCATGTGGAGGAAGCCACCAGCACCCTTTTTAGTGCGTTAAGGCCGAGGGCATACTCAAAGCGCTTCCTTAGAAGCATTAAGGCTCCGACAACCTCGTCCCGCGCCCGTCCGACCCGTCCCTCGTCCTCCTAGTGGTTACTTACTCACAAAATATAAACAATCTACTGTCCTCCATACGGACTAACTTCCAGGTGACGGGGCGGGTCTCTGACATCCTCGTTGGGTGCCATATGATCTCCGCCTTCCGCAGAAATAAAAACCTGAAAGACATCCTAGTCCACACTAATTTAAATAGGGATGATAAAGATAGGGAGGCGCTTTGAGTATCAGAGGTTGGTTTTATCCGTCTCCCCCACATTTTTAATCCACACACCCCCGTCGGTTTTAACCTGTGGACCACCTTATGGACACTGAAACTGGCTTAATCCATGAAGTGGACAAAGTTTCCACCTTATGGACACTGAAACTGGCTGAATCCATGAAGTGGACAAAGTTTCCACCTTATGGACACTGATACTGGCTGAATCCATGAAGTGGACAAAGTTTCCACCTTATGCACACTGAAACTGGCTGAATCCATGAAGTGGACAAAGTTTCCACCTTACGGACACTGATACTGGCTGATGAAACTGGCTGAATCCATGAAGTGGACAAAGTTTCCACCTTACGGACACTGATACTGGCTGAATCCATGAAGTGGACAAAGTTTCCACCTTACGGACACTGAAACTGGCTGAATCCATGAAGTGGACAAAGTTTCCACCTTACGGACACTGAAACTAGCTGAATCCATGAAGTGGACAAAGTTTCCACCTTACGGACACTGAAACTGGCTGAATCCATGAAGTGGACAAAGTTTCCACCTTACGGACATTGAAACTGGCTGAATCCATGAATTGGACAAAGTTTCCACCTTACGGACACTGAAACTGGCTGAATCCATGAAGTGGAAAAAGTTTCCACCTTATTGACACGGAAACTGGCTGAATCTATGAAGTGGACAAAGTTTCAACCTTATTGACACTGAAACTGGCTGAATCTATGAAGTGGACAAAGTTTCCACCTTATTGACACTGAAACTGGCTGAATCCATGAAGTGGATAAAGTTTCCACCTTATGGACACTAAAACTGGTTGAATCCATGAAGTGGACAACGTTTCCACCTTATGGACACTAAAACTGGTTGAATCCATGAAGTGGACAACGTTTCCACTTTATGGACACTAAAACTGGCTGATTCCCTGAAGTGGACAAAGTGTCCACTTTATAGACACCCAAATAACATGCTTTCGCCATCTAGGGGATTTTTAATATATCACAATCGAGCGTCCAATAGCAAGTCCATTTGCATTGCCACTGGACGCGTCACTTCGTCACAATGTCCATCGTGATGACTTTGGGACAATGGCAGGAAGTTGCCATTCAAAATTTGTCCAAAAGGTGGAAGATTCCATTACTACAAATAGAAACACAAACACTTATCAGAAACATCACCAATACACCTTATCAGGATAAATACATTAACAATAAACAGAAGAAATACTTGGACGGTCCCGATGAACCCAGGCCCCGCCTCTTCTTCCTCCTCCCGAAAATCCATAAGCCTCCTGGGACGTGGACGGTCCCCTCTGTCGTTCCGGTCGGCCGCCCCATAGTCAGCGACTGCGGTTCAGAGTCATACCACATCACCGAATACATAGACCATTTTATTAACCCTCTCTCCATACTCCACCCCTGCTACATTAAGGACACTTACACATTTGTCAATAAAATCCAACACCTACAAGTACCTACAAACACTTACCTTTTTTCCATAGATATAGACTCACTTTACACAAATATAGAAACCTCACTGGGCCTCAGCCATCCGCCAAACCTTCAATAATAACCCCGACCCATCCAGACCTGACAACCTCATTCTGGAACTATTACACATCACACTCACCCGTAATGATTTTCAATTCAACAGCCAAAACTACCTCCAGCTGTGTGGGTGTGCCATGGGAAGAAAGTACTCTCCATTATATGCTGATATTTACCTGGCACACTGGGAGGAGGCAGCACTCCTCAAATCCACCATCAAACCCCTCCTGTATTTCCGGTACTTGGACGACATCTTCGGCCTCTGGAACCACACAGAACAACAGTTTTTAGAATTCCTGGCCATCCTCAATACACATCACCCCAAAATAACACTCAAACACACCTTACAACCCCTTACAGTGGAGTTCCTCGATACGCGGGTCTTCTTTTATGGCTCCGGCGACCAGCACAAAACACTGGCCACCAAGGTTTACTTTAAGGACACCGATCGTCACGCACTCCTCCACAAATCCAGTTATCACCCTAAACACACGTACAGAGGTCTCATCAAATCACAGCTGATACGCTTCCACAGGATATGCACTTTCCCAGAGCATGTGGAGGAGGCCACCCGTACCCTCTTTAGTGCGTTAAGGCCGAGGGGATACTCGAAGCGCTTCCTTAGAAGCATTAAGGCGGAGGTCTGCGGCGCCCCCGGGGGCTCCAACAACCTCGTCCCGCGACCATCCGACCCGTCCCTCGTCCCCCTGGTGGTGACCTACTCACAGAACAACAACTTGCTGTCCTCCATACGGACCAACTTCCGGGGAGCGGGGCGGGTCTCTGACGCCCTCGGTGGGTACCGTATGATCTCCGCCTTCCGTAGGAATAAAAACCTCCAGGACATCTTAGTAGTCCATACCAATTTAAACAGGGACGAGAGGAATAGGGAGGCGCTTCGAGTGTCCGAGGTTGGTTTCGTCCGTCTCCCCCATCTTTTCAACCCACACTCTCAAGTCGGGGTTAACTTGTGGCAGGCCCTCAAACCCACCACCACTAATGCTGTATATGCAATAAAATGCAGGGCCTGCCACAAACTATATGTGGGGGAGACGGGCAACGAAATCAACCTCAGAATAAATAACCCTAACCCCATATATACCTATGCCTTCAGGTGTTTTTTTCAATTTTAAACTGGAACCCTTATTTAATTTTATCCACCCACCAGAGTCTGCTGCAGACGGGATACTCGTTTTATCGTTTTATTGTTAATAAAAGCCTCGCATAGATGTCTCCCAGTGTTTTTATTATTGTTGTTGTTGATTAGACTGTCCATCTTTTTCATAGTTTTCTTAATATTCTGTGTGTTTATTCCTTTTCTTTTCTTCCCCTATTTTCCTCTTGTTTCTCCTCCACTGCACATTTTAATTAAGCACGCATCTCTAGCATTTTTTACTAACCCGGTTTTACCTTGCATATGTTTTATTGTAATTTATATTCTCTTATTTGTGTGTATATATATTTTCTTAAAGCACTTGCTCGTTTCCTTAAGTACTTATTGTGATGTCTCGAGAGGTCGGGAGCTTTTCTCTTGGAGCTTTAAAGGTGTGGGTGCAGGAAATGAAGACAGACAGGCTTTGTTTTCCAACTTAGATTCCTTGTATTCAGTCTTCTCATAACAGGTAAACTTAATTCTTACAGTCAGCCGGTAAAATGAAACAACCGTGTATTCAAAACAAAACTCTCATTTAAGGTCTTCTCTGCAACACAACCAAAGACCGGCTTCTCTCTCTGAGCACTTCAAACTTTCCCTCTCTTCCCCTACTCTGTGCCCTCCCCCCACAGCTCTCTCCCTGAGGCAATCAGCTCATATGATTCAGCTGGGCAGCAACCTTTGTCCTGACTGCCCCGCTGACTATGGGTTCTGTAGTCTTTGAGTGGCCACCATGATGGGTTGTAGTCCTTGCTGCAGCCACCGGGAGGGAATGTATCTCCCCTCTGTGACACACCCTCTCATGACATCACATTATATTTATTTTAAGCACTTTTATAGCACTTTATTAACCATGTGTGTCTAGTTATTACTTATGCGTGCTTAGTTTTTTTTCTCTCTTGCCTTTTTCATTCCTTTCACTTCCCCGTCCATTATTTATTTATTTACTTATTCAAATATTATCTATTACTTTTATTGTAATCCTTCTTTTGCCTTTCTTGCTTTTCTTCCTTTTATCCAATGGACTGCCTTTTTAGCAATAGCAACCATATCCTCAATATATCAACACTTCTTTTATGCGGGGTAGTTATTTTATCTCATTTAATCATTATAATGATTTTTATTTTTATTTTCATTTTATAATACTCCTTTTATTTTTACCCATGTGGAGACCGTGAGACTCGGGAGTCCTTTTAATCGAATGAAATACTCCCGCTGCCTGGTGCTTGCCTCCACTCCATCCATAAACGCTTCGTCCTTCCTCTTTTAATCTTTTACTCTTTTATTATTATCACATTTTGTTAATTTCTTACTCCCTTTTATTCTCTTATTATTGTTTTTTTACACATTTCCTGTATCCTCTCTTATCCTTACTGCCTTTTTAGTATTTTTTAATCATTTTGTATGGTTTTAATCAAGGAATACATTGAAGGGTCCCCTAACCCTTATACCCTTGTGCCCGTGCCCCTCAGTGCATCCTGTAGGATGTAGCGCACCCCCCTCAACCTAACCCTAACCCTAACCCTAACCCATTGATATGGAGCATGTCCACTCCATATCAATCTGTGCTGCATGCACTGTGGCAGCCAAGGACCCTAAAATCCACATGTTGTGGTCAAGATACGGCCTGCAAGACCTTGTCGGAGTTGGGAGTCGCCTGTTCTCGGTGCTTTCGATGCATGAGGCTGTACATTTCCAAACAACTTTAGACAACAAGACCATTGAAGTCAGAGAACCCATACGGTCCTTGTTCAAGTCCAACTACATTAACTTTCTGCAGATGTATGTGGTGTCACCACATGTCCACTTTAAAACCCGGTACAAACATCCTGTCAGTGGGGTGATTGCGACATGTGGGCTGACCCACCATCCAACCCAAAAAGCCATGGTTTCCAGGGCTCTGGCATACATGGATCACATGGATGACTTGCACACCAAGGTAGGGGGTCAGCTCAAGTGCAGGATTGAGCATGTGGTGTACTTGACTGGAGCTCAGATGCTTTCCAAAGTCATTGTCCCTGAGGAGTTTTTTGACACCGGCAAGTTGGACCAACTCCTTTCTACTAAACCAGTCATCCTCCCATTTGTGGAAAAAGAGGAAGGGGGCGTGATTTCCACACTGACCCGAACTATGGACTTCCTCACCACACTGCTGAGGAACACCTTTAACTCAAATAGATCAATGGGAGGGTACGTTTCCAGCTGGACGACGTACCAAATTGAACTGGCCTTAGAGGAGCTCATTTATGGACACCCACTCTCCCCATTGGACTTTAACTTCAGCGCATCCTTGGGCACGTGTTCAGTGAACCCAAAGAGCCTCACCCACTGCCTTGGCTTCCTAGGTTTGGCTCTATACAACTCTGCCTCTGTGGGAGAAGGCCCCCCACCCCTTCGGTCTTGGACAAAAGATGAAGTTCTGGAAAGAAACATTGAGAGGGTGTTCCCACTGACAGACACATTTCAGGCAGCACCAGCAGTGGTCGGGGCAGAGATGGTCACCATCCTCCTGTGTGACATATACAAAGCCCCAAAGGACTTCATTCCTTTTGGAAAAATGAAGTCAACTGCCAAAAGTGATGGATGGATACTCAAAGGGTCCATGACCATAGAGGCAATGGTTGAGTCACTGGCTACTCGTGACTCCTTTCACTTCCCGAACACTTTTGGAAGAGCCAGGCAGATGGCTAAGGATGCTGGCTGTGATGTGGCAAAATGCCTTCTGCTGGGAATACAGGAATTGAAATTGAACTTCTTCCCTGCCGTAAAGTACACAGACTTTAAAAACACAAAAAGAGTGACATGGAAGGCAAACCAGTATGTTGAGCTACACTGGGCCAGCACAGCACCTTCCACCCTGGCCCAAGCTGCATCTCTCACAGGAGACATTTGCCTGGAGATAGAGAGGCTGGGCCTGGCTTAGCCCAGAACTATGGACAGATATAAGGACCATGGGATGCCCTGGGTGGAGGCAGTGTTCTTGCGCCTACCCTCCTCTCTCACCAGGCCTCAAGTACTCACGGTCATGACTTTCATCAGCTGCATTGGCATGTTGATGACTAACGACTATGTGAGCTTTGATCAGTTGAAGGTGGTGGTGCAAGACATGCCACTCCCACAGGCAAAACTACAGAGTCTGCTGTTTCTGGGGAAGCATCTGATCAGAAAGGTCTTTGGCCTGTTTTTGTGGAGTCTGCACCACTCGATTCCATACAGGATGGGGAGGAAGCAGACAACACAGAAACCCTTCCCTGCAAAAGAGAAAAAGCAGGTTCAGGAAACTCACCAGCAGCCTGAAGATGTCCAGCTCCTGGTCCAGGACAGTGACATGGGTCCAGCAATCAGATCTGTCAGCAGGTCCAGGCCTGCTAAAGCTCCTTTCCGCTGGTCGGCAGAGGAGATGGACCTGGTTGCGCTGGATAACACACTGACACACAGACAGGCGTACACTCACTACATAAAAGCAAAAGAAGAAAAAGAACTGATAGTGAGATCATTCAGGTCGTTCGCGCAAAAAAGACAGCTAATGGCACGGTAAAAACAAGAAGCCACTACATGAAAACACAAACTAACCATAACACAACATTCACAGACAAACACACACACAACACTCTTTGTACATAGTTTATAAGTAGTTCATTGATAGTTAATATCTTGTTAACCATAGTAGCATATTAATCATTTGTAGTTCATTGTTTGTGAGTTAGTTGTAAATACTGTTGAAACTTCTCTGTGCATGTTTAAAATAAGTTCATAGTTCATACTTGGTTTTTGTGTATAGTTCTTGTTCAATATTCAAAAAAATACAAAAAATACAAAAAAAAACCCTCAACATGGACTCTGCCTTGTCGCGGCGTGGGGGCTTTGCTTCCTCAGGGCTATACCAGACACCCCCAGCATGGTTTTACATATCAAGGTATACTCCTGTTTGGCAAGGCAGGAGTGTGCCCTGATATGTGGAACCATGCTGGAAAGCCACCTGATGAGAGGCCATACTAAAGAGTCCGAAGAAATATACACTTTGTTACCCATACTGAATTCAGTATCTCATCAACGGAAGGTCGTAGAGCCTCGGGATAAAGACTGGCGTACTCGGAGACCCCGAAAACCCCCTAGTAGAACTCGGTCCCGAGTCTCTACGACCTTCCGTTCCAGAGATACAAATTCAGTAGGGGTCAAAAAGTCAAGTTTTTATCCCTATACCTATCCCTGTCCCTGTCCCCTATCCCTAACCCTAACCACCCCCCCCACACACACACTCCAAACACACACACACACCACACACACACACTCCAAACACACAAAAACGCACACACACACACACTCCAAACACACACACATGCACACACACACTCAAAACACACACACACACACAAACACGCACACACACACACACTCAAAACACACACACACACACTCCAAACACACAAAAACGCACACACACACACAAACACACAAAAACGCACACACACACTCCAAACACAAAAACGCACACAACCTCCAAAAAGTTGCGTAACTCCCGAACCGAATGTCGTACGAGCTCGGGAATGGTACCGATGGAAAGCCAGTATGCCAAAATGGGGGGGGTACATCAAGGTTCCGTCGCTCTGTGACGTTCACAAAAGAAGTTATTGAGGATGATCGACAATGATCAAATTGATCATCGTGGTTATCCTGATATTACCGAATCCTGACCCATAGTATCATTTAAAAAAAAAGACTTAGTCAAATTTTCACCATCTCGTCCCATTCGCGTACAATGGGCCAACTTTTTCGCGCGTATCTCACCAACCGAAGGTCGTACAAGCTCGGGGATGGTACCTATCGATTGGGCGTACCCGAATTAGTATAGATGCGACCAACTTCCGAGTCTGTACGAACTTCACAGAAAAAGTTAATCGAGAATAACTCGTCAACTTTTTGGACGTTTTCTCGGTTCAACCCCTTCCGAAGGTCGTAGAAGCTCGGGGATGGTACCAATCGATCGGGCGTACCAACATTACTATTCAAGTAACCAACTTTCAAGTCTGTACGACGTTCACAAAAGAAGTTATTGAGGATGATCAGGATGATCACATTGATCATCGTGGTTATCACCTAGCCCAAATGGATTTTCGCGAATATCTCCCGAACCGAACGTCGGACACACTTGGAAATGTGCTCCTTATCCCATAATTCGGCCACCCTGAACACGCCAGTCTTGGTCCCGAGTCTCTACGACCTTCCGTTCTCCAGATAATGAATTCAGTAGGGGTCAAAAAGTGCCATATCTCGGGAACCAAAGGTCCTAGACACTCGGGATAAAGACTGGCGTACTCAAGACCCCGAAATTATGAAAGCAAAACTTGTCCCGAGTCTCTACGACCTTCCGTTCTAGAGATACAAATTCAGTAGGGGTAAAAAGTGGAAGTGAAGTTTTTATCCCTATATATAACCCTAACCCTAACCCTAATCACATTCTGACACCAGCAACAACAACATTAATCAATAAAAAACAAACAAGCACTTACTCACTGGCGCCCCCTACCACACAGACACTAAAACATTACATTAGAACAGAAACAGATTATCCAGACACATTAGGAAACACCAAACACATAGTCATCAAACCAGCTGACAAAGGGGGCCAAATAGTATTACAGGACAGGAATAATTACATTTTAGAAGCCACCAGACAGTTAAATAACACCACTTATTATAAACCAGGCCGCCCGTACCCTCTTTAGTGCGTTAAGGTCGAGGGGATACTCGATGACTTCCTTAGAAGAATTAAGGCGGAGGTCTGCGGCGCCCCCGGGGGCTCCAACAACCTCGTCCCGCGACCATCCGACCCGTCCCTCGTCCCCCTGGTGGTGACCTACTCACAGAACAACAACTTGCTGTCCTCCATACGGACCAACTTCCGTTGGGCGGGGCGAGTCTCTGACGCCCTCGGTTCGTACCGTATGATCTCCGCCTTCCGTAGGAATAAAAACCTCCAGGACATCTTAGTCCATACCAATTTAAACAGGGACGAGAGGAATAGGGAGGTGCTTCGAGTGTCCGAGGTTGGTTTCGTCCGTCTCCCCCATCTTTTCAACCCACACTCTCAAGTCGGGATTAACTTGTGGCAGGCCCTCAAACCCACCACCGCTAATGCTGTTCATGCAATAAGATGCAGGGTCTGCTACAAACTATACGTGGGGGAGACGGGCAACGAGATTAACCTCAGAATTAAACAACACACCTACATCATGAATAGGGGTAGCGGTACCACGGTCCTGTATGCACATTTTAAACTCCACGGCCCGCACAACCTCCAGAGCTTGGGCCTGGAGTGCAACCTCAGCTGGACAAAAGCGCAACGCCAGGCGGCGGAGAGAAAATGGATCCATCTCCTCCAAACCATAGACCCGCATGGGCTAAATGAAAAATATTAAAAATGACCCATTATATTTCATTCGATTTTATTTTAACAAAATTTAATTTACTTACCTTTTAAGTATTTTAAATTCGATGTTTTAGTCATGTATAACCTCCCAGATGTCTCATGTTTTCTCTTACCTTTTATATCCTTTCGGGCCCCCTCTGCAGCACGACTACCTTACTTTTATTCCGGTTTATTATCCACTCCCCATCGCGTACTCCTTCACCCTTCGATCACGCACTCTCCCCCACTAACAGTCTATGTGTTCTTTTGAGTGCGTATTAACATTGTATATATTTTTACTCTTGTATCCTTTTTACATTATTATCGAATTGATTGTTTTTTTTACCTATGCCTTAAATGTATTTTATTACTATCTCTTAATACATTATTCATTTATTTATAATACCATATTTCATTGGATTATTTATTTTCCTCGTGTTGCGGTGTGGCCGCCCCTCTTCTATCCCTATACGGCTATATAATTTATCATTTTAATCTCTTTTATGTATATATATATATATATGTATATATATATATATATACATATATATATATATATGTGGGTTTAGTTGGTTTTAGACTGAAATACTTAAATAATACAATACAATAAAAGCCTCGCATAAGTACCTCCCAGTGTTTTTATTCCTGTTGATCAGTCTGTCCATTTTTTTAGAAAAGCTTTTTCTTAATATTCTGTGTGTGTTTTTTCCTTTTCCTTCTCACCCCCTTTTTGCCTTGTTATCCCTCCACGGCACATTTTAATTAAGCACGCATCTTGCACACATCTTGTACTAACCCGTTTTTGCTTTGCATGTGTTTTATCCTTTCCCTTTTGGAATTTGTTTTATATATATTTTCTCACAGAACTTGCTCGTTTTTTTTTAAGCACTTATTTTTTATTATAAGCACTTTTATAGAACTTCATTAACCACGTGTTTCGATTAATACATATGCGTGCTTAGATTTCTCTGTTGCCTGTTCCACCCCTTTCACTTTCCCGACCATTATTTATTTATTTCCTTATCCTAACATTATTTATGTCCTTTTATTGTAATCTTTTCTTTTTTCTTTCCTGTTTTTCCTTCTTTAATCAAATGGACTGCCTTTTTTTTAATAATAACAACAACATCTATCTAGCATATCAACCGTTTTGGTTTTATGCAGGGCAGTTATTTTCTTTCATTTTAATTATTTTATAATACTCCTTTTTATTTACTCCTAGGTGGAGACCATGAGACTCGGGAGTACTCTTAATCAAATGAAATACTCCCGCGGCCTGGGATTTATCTAAACTCCATTCCTAACGCTTCCTCCTTCCTTTTTTAGTTTTTTTTATATCTTTTATTTTTTCTTACTCCTTTCTCTTTTATCAATTTTATTATTTTATTCCTTTTATACATTTCCTATTTTTTTTTATCTCCCTTTATCTTTACCTCTCCATAGTATTTTTTAACCATTTTAACATGGCAGTAAAGTGGCAGTATGCAACAATTTTTTGGCATAATTTGGCAAAAATCCCATAATAACCTTTCAGCATATTGTAATTCAAGTGTTCTGAGAGAAAACTAGACTTCTGCTCCTCCTCATGGCTCTGTTTTCAGGCTTTAGAAAAATCTAGCCCGTGACGGCAGATTTTGACCAATCACAGGTCATTTCAGAGAGAGAGAGCGTTCCTATTGGCTGTGCTCCGGTCATATGGCCAGAACTTGGCTTCCTTCAACAGATTTTACAATGGCGGCCGCATCACAAACTTTCTCATTTTACAGCTAAACAGTAACTACAAGATGATTCTGAGAACATCTGAGGAGAGAAATAGTCATTACAGTAACAGAATATTGATTCATATCTGATCAGCGCTGCCTAGTTTGACCGTTTGGTCGGAGTCCAGAGTGATTGACAGCCGGCTCTCATAGACTGCAGCTGGGCAGCGGACCTTGTTTTCCTCCGGTAAGTGAAATCCTTCAGATGCCGTTAGGAGCACCGGAGGACACAGTAGGACTCAGAGGAACAGGATTTAACTCAGGTTACCTGTTTCATGTACTACTGTCAGATATAGCGGCCGTTCAATATCGCATACTGCAGCTTTAATTATGGAATTTATTAAAGGACCCCTAACCCTAATACCCTTGTGCCCGTGCTCCTCGGTGCATCCTTTAGGATGCAGCGCACCTCTGTTAACCTAACCCCCCCTAACCCTAACCTTCCTTCCCCCTACTTAAACCTCTACCTCTCCTAAACCTAACCCCCACCCTCCTTGTCCTAACCCTAACCTCTCTCCCTCCCCTTCCAACTCCCCCCCCCATCCCTCCTGTTACCCCTATCCCTATGTCCCTTACCTTATCCTTCCCCCGCCACCCTAACCCTAACCCTTTTTTAATAATATTTGACCCTTTTATTTCTTTTAATTATTTTATCTCCTTTTAACATATATTTCCCTCCCATCTTCTGGTTGCTAGGAGATCCTTCCTCCACCATACGTTCCCCTTGATTCCCTATCAGCTGGGATTCTTTTATTCTTTATATTCCTTTAATTTTTTATTCCTTTATTCTTTTATTCTCACATTTTTTTTTTCAGTTTTAATAGCCTCTCACCTGTATTTTACTGATTTTCTCCTACTTTTATTCAACATGCCCATCACTTTACAAACGTCGATGCGCTGGCTACCTCGCCTGGGGTCGAGGCTGGGGGGAATGACGACCATCACCCTCCCTCCCTCCCCCCGAGACTGGGCAACCAGCACCCTGATCCCCCACAATACACCTCCACAGACGACAACCTTCAAACCAAGAACTATTTTAAATTACTGCAGGCCATTCATCATTCTGAGATTTTAAATAACACCTTCGATAAAGGCACATTCCCACCTGGCATGATGAGAAAAGTACATCACCTCACATCCTTTATCAAACCCTCTTCACCTAACCTCAACACCTTTAATGAGGTGAAGAGAATACTAACCTCTGGTTACATAACAACATGCTAGTTCTTAGAGAACATTATGATGAGGTCATAGCTTTCCACCTCCAGAACCTCAAACCCTTTCACTCAGACTCTTTTGACAGAGCGGTTCAGTGGGGCAGGGCTCGCTACAGAAGGAGGTTAACGACCTCCTCTGTTAATACACTGCGAGACCTGACCACAAAAATGCCTTCTCAGGTACCCCATCATGCCTCTCAACCTCAACTTTCCCCACTCGATTTCCCTCCACTTACACAGCCAACGGGCCAGAGCCCGGGAACCACCAACTCTCCCCGCGCCAACCCAACGGCTGGTGCTACAGACTCTGGCCCAGAGGCGCAACCCCCACTTCCACAGCGTAACCCCAGACGGGAGGTGAAGGTGCTCATACACTCCCTCCCTCCTCCAACTACTACTACACCTCCCTCAGATGACACCAATAACCTGGACGTTTCCTCTTCACCCACGACTACCACCACTCGCATCACAAACCACACTGTACTTATACGTAGCCCTACCATGCGGTAATAGCATCTCACCTTTTCCTTCCTCAGATCACACACCCACTCACCAGCCGAGTGAGCCAGAGCTGCCGCCTGAAAAAACCTGTCTGTCAGAGATCACTACTGAGGTTATTAGCGAGACGACAATGATGGATACAGTGGCTGAAAGCGAAATGCAGAACATATCTACAACATCTGAGTCGTCCGCTTCTAATTCTAATAGTGATTCGGCAACAGCTCTATCCTCACCTGGCCGACCGGAACCCCACATACATAACAGAACCTCCCGCAAAATACAGGACTGGACCCTAATACCCACACAAAAAACATCTCATCATAGGAGACTCCAACTTAGCCCGTATTCCCACTTTCACCAACTCAGACTTACAGATAGACAGTTACCCCGGTGCCACTTTTCATCACATCAACGCCATCCTCAAAAAACTCACCCCACAACCTTCCATTTCACAGGTTATTATTTCAGCAGGACTCAACAACTGTCTCCAAGAACAGGCATCCACTACCACCTGGAAACAACTACAACAAACTCTCAAAACCACCCAAACCATTTTCCCACAGGCAACCATTTACGTTACAGTTATCAATTTTTCCAACAGGTTATCACCACGCAGACAGAATCTTCTCACTCACCTCAATAACACCATAATCAACAAATGCAATTACTTACCGGAAATAAACCCACTCCTCTTTAAAGTTTCAGACACGGACCCGATTCACTGGACTTCAGACACCGCATCACTCATCCTCAACTACTGGTTGCAGCAATTAAACTTATAACTGGGGACCACTGTATACACACAACTTCCCCCTTCTCCAACATAAACAACCTCTGCTCCACTTTTTCTCTCTCCCCCACACAGTTAGCCCTCCTGGAAAAAGGACTCACCTTCATTCCCACTCCAAATCCTCCCACCCGGCTGGAAATCAGAGGGACCTACACACCTTCCACAGGACACTCCGACTCCAGGATTGCTTTGGGGATGGGGAGCAGAGGGAACCTGTAACCTTCACTGGACCGTCCATGTGGGAACCCCATTCAAATAACACCTCACCTGCCATAACAGATTTAATTAATCATAATTTACACGCACTTACCAACTGGCGTCCACTTCCTCCCAGTAAACACAATATCACTTCAGAACAACAACGCACTCTCAAAACATTAAGCAACAACAAAAAAATAGTCATTAAACCAGCCGATAAAGGCGGAAAAATAATAATACAAGATCGCAATAATTATATACTGGAGGCAAACAGACAACTACACAATACCACATATTACAAACCACTCTCACAATCACTACAATTAGAAACACAAACTTTAATCAGAAATATAGTCCAAACATTACATGATCAAAAATACATCACTGCAAAACAAAAAAACGACTTGGACGGTCCAGATGAAACCAGGCCTTGCCTTTTTTATCTGCTCCCCAAGATCCATAAGCCCCCGGAGTCGCTGACGGTCCCTTCTGTGGTTCCGGTTGGCCGTCCCATCGTCAGTGACTGCACTTCCGAATCTCACCGCATTGCAGAATACATCGACCACTACATAAACTCAATCTCTCATCTTCACCCCAGTTACATTAAAGACACATACACATTTGTTCACAAAATTAATAACATTACAGTACCCAGACACACCGTTCTTTTTACCATTGACATTGATTCACTTTACATCAATATCGAAACACCATTAGGTCTGTCAGCAGTCAAACATATATTTCAACAACACCCAGATCCCACCAGACCAGACCATCACATCCTAACCCTCCTTTAACTCACCTTGACCCGTAACGACTTCCTCTTTAACAATCAATATTTTCTATAGCTGTGCGGCTGTGCCATGGGCAGGAAGTAGTCTCCCTCCTGTGCCGATATTTATCTAGCAGAGTGGGAACACTCGGCCCTCCAAAAGTGTAAAATGAAACCCCTTCTGTATGTAAGATATTTGGATGACATCTTTGGTCTTTGCGATCAATCCGAAGCCGCTTTTCATGATTTCCTGCAGACCCTAATCACACACCACAATGAAATAAAATTAAAACATACATTACACCATTCTCAGATTGATTTTTTAGACAAGCAGGGTTTTTTTTCATAATTTTAATGCACAAACTAAGGGATTAGCTACGAAGGTGTTTTTTAAAGCCACAGACGGGCACGCACTTTTATACAAAAAAAGCTACCACCCGAAACACAATTTTAAAGGTTTAATCAAATCCCAGCTGATACGTTTTAACAGGATCTGTACCTATCCGGAAGATGTGGAGGAGGCCACTAAAATCCTCTTTGGTGCACTGAGGACGCGGGGATATTCAAAGCGCTTCCTTAGAAGCTTTAACGCCAGGAACGCACTGGCCGCGTGGCGGCTGCGTTAAAGGTCACATATTATGCAAAATGCACTTTTCCATGTCTTATAAACATCAATATCTGTCCCCAGTGTGTCTAGAGACCACCGAAGTATCATAAAAGACCGTCCTCTCTCTTTTTCTCCTGCTCCATCTCTCGGAAAATGTGTCAGTTGTGGCGCTGTTCGTAATTCCTGCCACTCCTGACGTCAAAAGGCCAATTCGAGCCATATATGGCTTTCCGCTTTCTACAGCAACACACCATCTCCCTCCCTCCTTACCCTGCTAGGTGAGCCCGCCCTCCTCCCTGCTCGCTGAATTTCTCGCTGCCATGTTTCCCTCGGTATAATCACGGACCTGCTAACAGGACAAGCAAAGCATGCTACTACTTCTGTTAGTCTGCAAGAACCAGCAGAAATGTCTTAATATCCTCCGATCATCTGAGGACGTGAAGACCCAGTGGATACACTTTATCTTTTAGCTGTTTTAGGTGATTTTTGACTGAAATGTCCTCACAGCAACAGTAAAACACACGGGTCAGTAGGCTACAGGATTCACTGCAAACTGAAGCTCAGGATGGATCCATACCGGCTGTTTGGGACCCAACTTCAAACCTGGAAGCTGTAAGTTGGTCACGTTTATGTTGTTTTAGCTTCTGTTTATTTAGCAGACTGTTTGCCTGTTAGCGTTAGCATGTTGCGCGGCTAACGCCGCTAGCTTTCAGTGGCTCCACAGGCTTTGTTTACATGCAAACCTTCTGCTCTGTGTCTGTCTGCGTTACAGATATGTTGAGAGTGTGTAGATTTACTCCACAGACTGTCCTGAAGGAGCTCATGTGAAAAACAAACAGTCAAACTGTACGAATTTGTGACGGATTACCGGAGTTATAGTGGGCGAGCGAGCAGGGAGAGAGAGAGAGATGCCGTGAGCTCAGAGCAGAAATCACCGTCTTCTCTGTAACGTTACTTCCCTCTTAGAGCTATTAAAAGACATTACAACGTGAATACTGGCAGCTTCTTTGTTGTCTTGGGCTAAATAATACATAAAGGTTTACTAAAGTCTAAGCTTCTAGGTCTAGCTTTTGATACAGACAACACAAGTTACACTCCAAGTCAAAAGTTCTGTGTAATCCATTTCTTCCTCCATACTTGATAAAAAATGATTTATCATTTTACACTGTTTGTAGCTGTTGCCATAACTACACATGTTAGAAGATGATGTTACTGTTATATACCTTGATGTTATTACATGACAGTATATTCTAACACTGAATCTGTCATGTTTTACAGGTCATCTGAGTGACCTGATCCACATGGAGATGCACCAGGATGAACTATTACCAGCTGACACAACTTCACTCTACAGGAAAGCCTTTACTCTGAAGGAGGACATGATGTGGACAGTTTACATACAAGTCATGGCTTTGCTGCTTTTGGAATTATGTGTACCCAATTTATAATTCAGTGTTATTATTGTGAATAAAGAGCTGTATTTTTAAGGAGGGTTTTTGTCATTTTTAAATTTACAATTAATGATCTTGTGGTATAAGATCAACATGTTCTCAATAACATGTTCTTTCACAAAGTTATGTAATTACAGTTTAAACAGGTGATATGGAAAATTAATTTTATGTCATGCATGTAGAAGGGTACAGGTAGTAAATAGTGACTGTAAGCAACACAACACATTTCTGTTTCACAGTCAAACTTTATTTCAGTAGACAGATGACAATATTAATTATACACAGTATTTTGAACGTGAACAGATAACCTGCAGCTTTGACAAACATTTCACAGCATAAATATGGCAATAACTGTCTGACAAGTAAAACCGTTTCATGTGAAACAATCTAAGTTATTCTGAAACATGGACTCAGTACTGTGGTTACTGAGCAGTTTTTATATATAAGATCAGTAATTCCACCTTCAGTTATGTTGACACTACAGGATAAAGTCTATTCCAGCATGGCAGGATACTGTAAGTGTAACTTTAACCGGTCTGTAGTCATGGTAACACAGAGACAGCTCCTACAGTAAATAATATACCATTACTCTGATTACTTTCATACGTTTATCAGGTGTCTTATACCAGAAATAATGAACTGACTACTGTTTCACATCTTCTATTTTCCCCCCTGATGTTCGCTGTGTTTACACACCGTTACATGTAGCTACATGCTAACATGTTACCTCTGTATCTCCCATGTAAACAGAGCTATCTGCTCACAGCAAATGTTTTCTTCTTCACTGGGTCTTCTTCTTCTGTCGGTCGTTTCTCACAAATGGACCTGTAAAGACAAACGTAAAACAGAGTGTATGTTTACGGTTTACAGAGTTTATGCATAACGTAAATACTGAGCTAACGTGAAGGAGCTAAAAATAGCATATTTACCGGAGCAGAACCGTCAGAAAACCCAGAATCTTGGCCGCAGATGTTGTTCATTTCTCCTCGACTTCGGATCAGATTCCTCCGGGAACGTGCGCTGTGTGAAGTTTCTGGTTTATAAACTTTTAATTAGTTTATTTTTAACTTTAGAAACGCGGATAAACTCAGTGAATCTCTCCCCTGCTGCTCCGGCTCCGGCTCCAGTGCGGGGAGGGCAGGGGAGGGCAGTGACGCTGTTGTAGCCGTTTGATTGACAGAAAACGCTGACCAATCAGAGCAGACTGGGAGGAGACCGGAGGAGACAGGCTCTGAATCAGAGAATTTTATAATGAGCGAAAAAGGGGGTTGATGAAGAGAGGGATTTTGAGAAAAATAGAGGGTTTTTTGAATATTACAGCATGTAAACATGTTCTAGTAGAACATTAACATACACATAAGAACCTGGAAAGGAGCATAATATGAGACCTTTAACTGTTGATTTTATTTCGGCGTCCGTGTTAACAGGTTAGAGTAAGTTAGAGCAGCCACACTGCCCGCGTGAGACGCGCGTCTCAGCTGCGTCTCTTCTAGAGATTCGAGGTCTCGCCTATTTTTGACGCGAGACAAAACAGACAAACAGACAGAGAAAGTGATTTATTGACTGTATATTGACATCATATCAGCAAGATTACTACGGTTTCAATGTCTAGACATCTGTAGAATATGTCACAGACAGTGAAGGTGATCTGTTGACTGCATATTAACATCATACCAGCAACATTACTACAGTTTACATGTCTCTATCTGTAGAAAATGTTACGGATATGAAAAAAAGTAAAGACTTGTTTTTAAATCAACACTTCCTGCTTTCATTTCAAAATAAAAGCCCTCAAGCGTTTCTTCTGTGGACAGAATTCCTTCATTTGTTAACACAAAGCTTTTATTCTGAAATATGTGCAGACAGTGGATTATTACTATTATTTACAAATTACCACACGTTTCTTAACCTTTCTCTGTCTAAAATAAATATAAATGACATTTATAATGAAATGAAATGGCTATTATGAAAGGCAAACTCTATGTAGAAAGAAAGGGCTGACAGCAGCAGCAGAAACGCAGCAGATACGCAGCTGTAATGAGCTGGTGTGGATAACCGACGCGTCAATCACGCAGCCGCCACGCGGCCACCATGCAGCCAGTGCGTTCCCAGCGTAAGGCGGAGGTCAACGGCGCCCACCTCCAAATATCGCACCAGCGGCACCACCAACCAACTCCACTCTTCTCCCCCTTGTCATAATTCACTCCGACAGTACCAAACCCTTATTTAAAAACCTCAGATCCAACTTTCAAACCACCAAAGATAACAGTGAAGTGGTAGGAGGGTGCCGTATGATCTCCGCCTACAGGAGAAATAAATATCTTAAGGATTATCTAGTACATACGGCTTTTAACTCAAAACCTAAGAAGGAAGCGCTTCAAGCGGTGGATATTCATTTTATCAACTTGCCTTTTCTTTTTAACAGCCATAGCAGAGCCGGTGTGAGTTTGTGGCAGGCCCTTAAACCTACTACCAGTAACGCAATCTGTGCTATTAGATGTCGGGCATGCCACAAACTTTACATCGGCAAAACTAGGAACGCCATCATTTTAAGAATCAAACAGCATAAATACATTATGGAGAAAGGAAATGGAAACACGGTTTTATATTCACATTTTAAACTCCACGGCCCACATAATTTACAATCCCTGGGCCTGGAAAGCAACCGGGAGTGTTCCACGGCTCAGAGACAGACAACGGAGAGAAAGTGGATTCGTTTACTTAAAACCATAGATCCAACGGGTCTCAACGAAAAATATTAAAACGTATTAGTTTTTTTCAGCCTGTTACCTTCCCGAGGCTGCTCTCTTGATTGAGACCCAATAAAGAGGGGGATGGGATTTGGGCTCACTCTCTCTTCCACTCTGGCTTGGCAGCAGTAGTAGCTGTAGTAGCAGCAGCATTGTTTGTTGACCACATGTAGCTTGTGTTTGTTTATTCTTTATCTTTTTCTGGTGAGTCCGGTGGTTCATATCGGTGTGTTGTTTCTATTTGTTAGGGCTTAGTTTGGGGTTATGGTGTTCAGTGGTAGAGGGAAGCACATGGTTCCGCCGGCCCTGTAAGGGCTGGGCTGAGGTTGCTTCCCTTCTTTTGTTTCTTTTTGCTGGCTCACCAGTTTAGTTAGATTTGGGTAAAAACTTCAGGGGTTAGTTTGATTCTTTTTCTTATTAGATCTTGGGTTTATTGTTGTTCACATATTTGTTTGTTTCATTGAAATAAAATCATGTATTCTTTGGAAACTCTTGATTCTTGTGGTTATGTTCGACCTTGTCAACGAGTCTTTTCTCAGGGTCGTAACAAACCCTAACCTTTTCTCCCCCTTCTTTTTTCCCCCCACCCTTTCACATCCCAGTTTTATCTTTGTCGCTTTATCCAAATAAAACACTGTATTAATATTTTTCTTATAACTAATGGCTTGTGATTTTTTTGTTCCAATTACTAATATTGTATTTATTTATATATTTCTTTATTGATTCAATGCCATCATGAATTTCCTTATATGGCTTTCTTTTATATATTTCCTGGTTTTTATTGCCTTTTATGCATTTGATTGTTTTATTATGTTCTTAATACTGGTGTTTTAAAGTCTACTAAGCGACTCGTATGGGACCTGGTGTCTGCTGAAGGCCTACAGCCTTTATTCCTTATACACATCTACTGGACAAATGTTTTTATAGCAGCACACCTCCACTGTAAATTATATTGCCATAGTCCTTTTTTAAATAACCAATAAAGATATCTTTCTCGCATCTTAGCACTGATCTTTTTGTATATATTTATTGTTACTATTTATATACCTATTCTTTACACTAACTGCATGTATTGATGTTTTACCCCACTTAGAGCACTTAAACTATAGCACTTATATTTATATTTATTTTACTAAACCTGCAGTGTGTTTTTTGATCGTGCTCCTCCCTTCTATGATTTATTGTACCTCCACCTGAGAAAGATATCTTTATTTTAATTTTTAACCATTTAATTCGATTTTATTCTTACCCATTTTATGTTTTTTTAATTTATTATTTTTTTTATATATCCTTTCTATCTATGATAGCTGCTATTTTAACATTTTCCTCTTATCTTTTAATTTCTTTTAAAGAGGGTTTTAGTACGGCTGTTTTATCTGTCTCTCCGCTGTCCTCCCTGAGTTAGTGGATCCTTTTTAATCCTTTTAAATTTTTTAATTTTAATCGGGTAATTTTAACAACTTTTTTAGTTGTTTTATTAAGGCAATTTTAAAGATTTTTACTCACCAAGTCCCTGTGAGCCCGTGCACCTCGTAGTTATCACAAGATTACTACGTTTTAACCCAAACCTAACCCTAACCTTCCTTTCCCCTACTTAAAGCTCTACCTCTCCTAAACCTAACCCCCACCCTTCTTGTCCTAAACCTAACCTCTCTTCCTCCCCTTCCAACCTCCCCCCATCTCTCCTGTTATCCCTATCCCCCTTACCTTATCCCTTCCCCCGCTACCCTAAGCCTAACCCCCTTCCCCCCATTTAAGCCCCACCTCTTTCCTAAACCTAACTCCCACCCTCCTTGTCCTAACCATAACCTCTTTCCCTCCCCTTCCAACCTCATCCCCATCCCTCCTGTTCCAACTCCGACCCCTCTTACCCCTCCCCTAGCCCTGACCCCCCCTAACCCTAAACCTAACCTCCCTTACTACCCCTAATCCACATAATCTCGTTCTGACTCAATCACCAACGGGGTACCCTGCCCGACGGCTGCGTGTGGATCGGGGGATAACCTTAACGACAGAAAGAATATGGATAGAGGAACTCAAGACCAAAGCCCCACTCGGGCTCAATATTTCCTGGCAACCCACCAGAATGGTAGAGAGTGAAGGGGGAATCTTTATGAAGAAAAATAAAAGGTTTAATCAGAACTGTTGTGTAGGTGTGTTCTCTATGGTGTTCAATGTATATAATTCTGTATTGTTGGTTATCATGCATGCTTTTCCTCATAAAATCAACCTGATCACACTTACCTGTTTTGAAGTACTATGAATGCAGAGTGGGAAGTTTTACGCTCCAACTTCTCTTGAATCCTCCCTCCAGTGGACAAAAATCAACTCTTGACCTCTTGACCTCTGCTTGGTTAAAACTAAATTGACTTCAGGTTAACAAAACAAATGATGTGAGCAAAGCTATGTATACCATTTAAATAACCTCCCAACCTCTGGTTGGCTTCTGGCCTCTAGTTATCATCATGGTCTCCCTATTGTCTTTTGGGTTGGTCTCGGCCTGGGCCCGGAAGCTGCTTTTGCACTTATGATTTTTTCTATTTGAATTTTCCATTATGAATTATTCTTTATTTATCTATCTATTTATTTATTCATTTACCTTATGAATTTTTATTACCATTTATATTATTTATCTTCTATTATTAGCATGTACAACCTATTTATTCAAAACCTTTTGCATGTATTTATTATTTACTTTACATTTATTCCTTGTGTGATTTCCTAATTATTTGCTTTATTTATTTACTTATGAATTGTTTTTAGCACTTAATTGCAATCCAACCCAGAGGAATGGAAAAACATCTTTATGGGCAGCCCCCGGATCACGCTGACCGCCACCCCTAAGCCTTTTTCTCCCTTTTGACCAGGTAGCATCCAGAGGTGAACATTTTGAGAGCACACTTCGCACAGATTGAATTTTCTTGGGAGTGTGGAGCGACACAAAAGGACAAGCAGAGGTTTCATTCTGAGCTGATGGGGACTTGATGCTGTGATAGATTTGAATGTGAAGGCAAAAAACGCTTCAAAGAAATGACTGACAACGCATAAAAGCTGTAAATTAAGTTAGTCCTGAGTAACAAACTAATATCTTTAAATTCTGACATGAACCTCCGCTAATTAATGTGCTTCAATACAGACTGAATGAATGAGGAAATAAAGCAGCGTAACCTGCCACGGTTCCGTGTTGTTTTTCCGAGCGTCACAGTGTGTGATCTGTCTACATAACTCTATAGGGCTAAAATACAACGGCAAAAGGAAAAGCGAACCTGGAGCGCTTTGTGTTCACAATGCACAGATGAGGCGAACCGCAACGCGGACTTGAATCGAACCGAACTCAGACCACCTCCCGAGGAGGTCTGAGTTTGGTTCGTTTCAGAAGGTCCGAGTCCTTTTGGAGTCACACAAAGGAATCACTTTCACATATGCGCAAAAAATGCACCCTAAGGGCACTTGGTCCCTTTCAGCCCTCCAAGCGAATTCAGAGCAATGAGTCAGCATTTTTTGCGCATGTGAACACTCCAAAAGGACTCAGACCCCTCTGAAACGAACTGAACTCAGACCTCCTCGGGAGGTGGTCTGAGTTCGGTTCGATTCAAGTCCGCGTTGCGGTTCGCTAAATCTGTGCATTGTGAACACAAAGCGCTCCAGGTTCGCTTTGCCTACGTATTAACATGCGTCCTCAGTGATCACAAGTGTACAGCTTTAAGTACGTCTGTTCACACCTGGCATTAGAATGCGTCTTCAGTGGCCACTTTTGATCTGATCTCACTTCCCCGCTCTATACAAGTAAACACAAGGCTAACACAGCAGACGTTGTGACGTAATATTACATGAATGTTAGTAGTTATATCCTACGTATTCATGAATTCTGGTACATTGTATTAACATCAAAATAAAAGGATATTGTACAGGCGGTCCCCGGGGACCTCCGCTGCTTTTGCCAGAAAACATCGGCGCACAGAGCTCCAGAGAGCCGGGGAGGAGAGAGAACGAGCGGGTGTCAGCTCCGCGCAAAGCAGAGGAACAAAAACACCGACACATCTCAGACAGTATGATAATAATGCACTTTGCGTGCCGTCTGATAGTCTGTAGATATGTAGCCTATAAACAGGATGTATTTTAATAAAATACAGATGTACCGACAGGATACAGTAGAGCACAGAGGACGTTTACATGCTGACAAGCGCCCGTGTCTGTCTGTTCATTCACCTGAGGAGCGCAGTGATCCCGCGGATCCCAGCTGGACATCAGATGAGTAGAAGGTCCTTAATGTGGCACAGACACTTTCACTACACACTGCTAAAATAATGTGGTCATATGTGGCCCAGACCACCTCTGAATGTGGTCTGAAAGATCCGATCTCAATGCGTCCTGAACGTGTTCACACCTGTACTTAAAGCAGTCCACTTGTGATCGGATCACTGAAGACGCATGTTAATACCAGATCTGAACAGGGCCTATGGTCCTTTTGCTGTCCTCTCTCTCCCCCACCCAAGTTGTCCACTAATCGGAAGATCAGCGGTTTGATCCCCGGTTCCTCCAGTCCGCATGTCGAAGTGTCCCTGGGCTGTCTGTTAACTGTCTGTTCTTGCTGTGAACCGCATGGCTCGCGTGAAAAATAGGCGAAACTTCAAATCTCTAGGAGAGACGCAGCTGAAATGTAGTCTCTGTATGTGCGTGTCTCTCTCACTATTTGCTGGAAGCAAATGGAAAGAAGTTTGGGCTCCTGCAGATATTTAAACCAAAGCGGCATTAAAAAATTCAGTTCAACCAATCAGGTATCAAGTCCGTAAGCAATCGGAAGTTGTCAAAATAAAGGTGTTATTGCGTTTTAGTACATGGAATCTGGTGATTTATTAATGGTTTTAATTGTAAAGGATTGACTGGATTTTAACGTAATGTAGTACCTTATAAATAACTCAAAGGCAGTGATTCGAAAATACTACAGTAAACAAAACATATTGGCATATCATGGCATGGTTAAAGTGATTCTGTTAGTTTTGTTTGTAGGTTCTTTTGTGTGTCCTCTCTCTCCCCCTCTCGGTATTTTTCTCCTGGCAGGGCATGTGTGTGGCTGGCTCCTCCCACGGCAGCAATCAAGCTCATCAACCTCACCATAAAAGCCTGGTCTTTACTCCACTAGTCTGCCAGATAATTCGGTCTCGGTCGGTTATCCTGTGTGCCTCTCTGTTTCTCCAGCTTCAGTGACTGAGTTTTTTTCCCCATGTGCTCAGCCCTCGTGTCCATTCTCTGCTCACTGGTGATTCCTCCAGGAGTCAGCCAGCTCCCTGCCTACACTGCCTGTGTTTCTTTTTGATTGGAAAATAAACTGTTTTAATTAAAAAAAAAAAAAAATCTGTCAAGTTTTTGGTTTTAGTGATGGACCCAAACGCAGAGACACAGGGCAGACAGGTAAATCCAACAAAAAGCGAGCTTTAATCTCAAAGGCTGAAATCAAAAAATGAAGTTGAGAAGACAAAAACTAGAGAGGCCAGACTTGAGGAAACACAAAGTACGAAGGAAAGAGGAGACATGAGGATCACAGGCAGAATGAACACTAGTAGCTAGGCAGGGCAGGATACACGAGTAACAAGGCAGACAGGTTCACATAACAATCCAACCAAATAAACTTGAAATACAAAAGAAGCCTTACTTCAGATTAACTTTACATACTCAACATTTGCAACCTGTGTGCTGTGACTTAGTCCTTATATCTTTTTGCTGTCCTCTCTCCCCCACCCGAGTTGTCCAGTTGTTTTATTATAAAGCAGGTTTAAGTGTTGTATAAATACTGTGAAAGTATGGAAACGCTTAATCCATGGAGAAATACACCCAGCCTGTATTCAGATATTTAGCCTTTTCAAAACAACATGAAACAAATGAACAATATAATATTTATTTAAAACAAACTAATAAACAATGAACTATAATTAACAAAGATAATATATATATATATATTTTTAAATTAAAATGTCTTCTCCTCCACCACATCCATCCTCTCCTCCGTCTCAGTTTGGGTTTCCTTATCAACCAACTCTGCACAAATGTAGACAAAAATACAAACACATTAAATGTGACGTTGCCTTTTTTTTATAATTCTTTGATAACACAATCAAACACAAACATATATTGACACTATCCATGTGACCCTCCCAAATCACACACTCAATGTGCCAAATTGACACTAAATTGCTGAGAGATGGTGAGTTGTCTCTATGATGTGAATTCCTGGATATTTAATGTTCATCTTCACTTTTCTGTACTGCTCCCATACTTATTTGTTCTTAAGGTGTGCTGAAGTAGCATATCATATGACATACTGAGCTACCTTTGAGTCGAATAACTGAGGACTGCTTTAATTTAATATCACATTCATTTTGACTAACTAACTTCATCAGTCACTCACTCAGTGACAGACTGTTGTGTTCTCTGCTTTCCTGGGGTCCAGCTCAAAAACAAATCAGATTAACACTGTAATATTATTATACAACCAAACCATCAAAGTCATATATTTGACAACATGCAAACTAAAACTAAACATCTACTTAGTAAACATCTATTTACTTACCGTCCTTTAAGGAAGCAGGCGGAGGCCTGCACCACCTCAAATTTCTGGAGGGAGCTGTAGGCCACAAAGGCCAAATTATCCAGCTCCCTCCAGAAATTTGAGGTGGTGCAGGCCTCCGCCTGCTTCCTTAAAGACGGTAAGTAAATAGATGTTTACTAAGTAGATGTTTAGTTTTAGTTTGCTGCTCTGCAGCATCACCACTTTCTTCAGCCGCACCTGCCGCACCAGGACCTCCATACTTTGGGCGTGAACCCTCACACTTTCTCTATAGAGGTCCTGGCGCGGCACGGCAGGATCCGAGCATTTATACTGTAAACAAAACAACAAATGTACATATCAATCACATGAACAACTATTAGGTTTAAAATGCATATATGTTCAATTGTATGTGTTATGGTATTAATAATAGTATGTATTTAACATAATTATTCCCTTCAAATTTATTTAATCATCAACATATCAAATCTATGGCAGTTATCAACCTCTCACTAATGTACATTTAAAGCAACAACCATTTTAACACGTCACAATATCATGATGCAGATGTGTTGCACATACTGTAGATTTCTATCCAAGGCTAATGTGTGACTCTTGTACCTTGTTAGGATTTTCTGCTTAAAAAGGTCACAAATCACCATTACCACTCATACATTAGTTAAAATGACCACATAATAAATAGTGACATTCTTATACATGTGACATGAATGTATCAAAGATCAGCAACACAAATACTACTACATGTAGTACTTACAGTGAGCAGTTGGCACGCCGTCCTAATGGCCTCCACCTCAGCACCGCATCATCAACCCCCTGGACTCAATGGACCGAGCCCAGGTTGTTCACCATGACAGACTCAAACCTTACACTCTGCCATTCAGCACAGCCTGTTCCTGCTACTCCTCCTCCCTTCACCTCCCCTCCCGCCTTGGGGGCTTTGCCAGCCTCCCAGTTTCCTGTTGGGGAGGGTCGGTTTCAGAATGGAGGATTGGATTACGGACTTGGGGGGGATTTAGGGGAGTTTGAGCCCACTCAGTCTCGCAGGGGGAGAGTGGTGCGACCCCCTTCACACCTTAAAGACTTTGTCAGGTTCTGAGTTTTATATGTTGTAACCTTGTTTGCACTTTAATGTTTTCTGGAGTTAACCACTGTTTGATAGGGGTTATGGTTTAAACAAATGTCGGAATAACTGTTTATCATTGTTATTTTGGTGAAGAAACGGGGACGTTTCCAGTTGAGGGGGGGAGATGTGTAACAGATTCTCCTACACTTGTTCATTCTTTAAGACTGTATTTTGGTTAAGAAGAGGTTTGGTCCCTCTCGTTTGCCGTAGGGCCGGAAGTCTAGTTGGCGGGCTTCCGCTGGATTCTGTGTTGTTGTGGAAGGAGAAATAAAGCTGACGGCGGTTGCTGCTCAATCGTCATTCACCACGTCGTTTGTTATCTCTATATTATATCAGTTAGACGAACCCAAGTTACACGGCTACACTAGTATAAAAGTAATATACTCACTAATTTTTACTTTTCTTTTCTCGTCGTGACTTTACGTGTCGTTGCTGCCACTCTCCTGATCGTCTGGACCAACTCACCACACCCAACCTTCGCTAATGTCACCTGCAGCGCCCCTTGTGGATTGCAGACCATATGACTGATATTTCTGCTTTGAACAACTATTTGATTAACCCTCTGAAACCCAAGCATTGATTTTATTGATGTATAATAATAATAATAATAATAATTTCTCCTTTTTAAAATGCAGCTTGCAGGTTAAAGTCCCCAGTGAATGTATTTATAGTAATAATCGTGGATCACAATGCTAGTTTTGACACAGAAGAGGTTGATAATTTATTTTCATATGCATATGATGGAGCACCATCTTAATTATGAGCCTGTTATGTGTCCAAGAGACCAGGGGCAAAGAATAAGGAGAAATAATGGATATGAGAGATTGAGTTGTGTGAGAACCAGCTGAACAGCTGTTTCCATGAGTGACCAGATAAACTAACGAGCTAACATCATATCCTTTTAAAGTCTGCTATATAAGAAGCTATAACTAATCTAAGATTGGTAATAAATTCAATATAGTACTGGCAGGAGTATTGATACTTACCAATAAAAGAAACGAATGTGAAGGTAACGTTATCAGTCCTATCACTGCCTAATGTAACTCGACGCTACGTTACACGGTGCTGTAGCCTACCGCAGGGGAAAGAGAGAGAGCAGCCTATAGTGGGCCAAGGTAATAAATTGATACTGGGTCCATACTGATGCTGATTTAAATGTATTGAAATAATTCTGATAATACAGCAATTATATATATATATATATATATAAAAATCGAATACAGTAATTGTTAATCATGGTTCCACACATCACACTGTAAACACAGGGCCAGCTTTGACCCCCAAACAGTCAAAATGAGTTTAAATTATCCATCAAAACCAGATCTCAAGTTTACTGAGCACCTAAATTTAGCTGGGTTAAAAGATACCATTTAGTTTAACAAGTAATACAAATCTTTTTTTTTTTTTTAACTATTTTTTTTATTTCCTTTCAACAGATACAGTCGTACGGCACAATCACATGTTTTGACATAGCACAGCGGGGTTGAGTGTCCTTAAGAGGCAATCCGTGAGCCTCTCCGAAATGTCCATACAATGTTACACCAGGAGGGAATGAGCACCTTTTGTCCACAGGCCCAGAGAGTACGCAGAGGTACAGGGAGGAAAAATAACATGTCCATCCATCTTTACATTAGGGGAGGAGAGAAGACGAGCATAAACAACGTAAATAGACAACAACTCACAACGAGAAAAATAAACAAATAAATAAATATCAACAAAGACAAAGAGAAGACCAAAAAAAAAAAAAAAAAAACAGAAATCCCCAGGTTGTTACATAATCATCTAGTTCACATCCACCAAGAAAAACGAAGTTATTGGGGACCACCTAGTCAAGAAAACATCTGTCTCTAGTTGCAACCTTGCAGTGATGCCCTCCATGTAATACACCTCTTTAACCTTCTCCCTCCATTGTGTTACTGAGGGAGGCTGCGGCCTCAACCAGGAGACTGTAATCATCTTCTTAGCAATTAAAAGTAGGACTCTGAGTAGGAAGAGACGATTATTGTCTTCTATATCCTCTGGTATTATTCCCAGTATAAAGTAAGATGGTTTTAAGGGCAGTTCTATATCCAAACAGTTTTTAATTTCTTTTTGTATATTTTGCCAATATTCTAATAGTTTTGGACAATCCCAGAAGATGTGCGTGTGGTCTCCTATTAGTCCACAGCCCCTCCAGCATTGATCGGAGGTACCACCGAATTTTGATGTGATAGGGGGGGTCCTGAAAAAACCTCATCCTGACTTTCCAGTCAAATTCCTTCCACGTGGGGCTATTTGTTATTTTATGTCCCTTTCTGCATGATAGCTCCCAATTTTTATCCGAAATTATAGTGTTCATCTCCAGTTCCCACTTTTCTTTAATGTCTAAGCTATTATCCATTAGTTCTTCTTGTAGTATCTTGTATATATATGATATGATCTTCTTTTTAATAGTCCCTTTAATTTCTAACATAAAGAAATGTTCTATGTTAGATGGTGATGTACATAGTTTGTCCCATTCTTTATGTTTCTGTAAATAGTGTCGTAACTGTAAATATTTAAAGAAATCATGGGCTGGGAGGATGTGTTTATGCTGAAGAAGTAATACAAATCTTAATAAAACTACTGAGTGATAAGTCTGTATTTTATTCCCAAAAAAAAAATCTGAACTATCATTTTTGTTTTGTATCATAAACTCATTAGTGTCAGGTCAGTGTAACTGCATCGCTAACTTGCATCTTTATAACCTGAAATCAACTGTATTTCTTCCTGGATGATAATAATTTTTGGCTGTTGTATCAGTTGTCATCAGTTACCATAAGCATCTATAACGGAGGTTATAGTACATTTATATTTAGTTTAACTTGCATATATCACACATCCTACAACCACCAGCAATCTACAGTTGTAAACTTCAGGGTAACTAACCAATTCCAAAGTTTAGCCTTAGTGGTGTCGGCGTGTGATGGAATGTACACCGCTGAGAGAACGACCGATGTAAACTCCCTCAGGAGATAATAAGGACGGCGTCCGATCATAAAGTCCCTGTTACGTTCCCGCGTTTATGGTCCAGGGGAGGGAGTAACAAATTAATTTTACCCAGGAAAAAGGGGAGACTGGCACCGGATGGGTGTAAACAATAATGATACAAGTTATTAACAACAAGTGAAAAGGGTACAAACACCAACTTAAATCTACTTTCTATAACAAAAAGCGCAACTTAAAGCTACCGCACTACAACACAGCAATAAACACACTTGATTAGGGGAAAACACTGCCGACTCCGACACACACGCCAACCTCCGACGTCAACTACAAAACACACAGTATGAAAAACTGCCGTTTGGCCCACTGGCAACGTCCACTCCTCTCTCCCGGTCTTTTATCCACCCCCGCCCTGATTGGTGATTTGGTGCAGCCGTGTACATCCATTGACTGCAGCTCCTGCTCCTGAGTTCATCCAGTTTATTATCCAGTGACTGAACATCAACTAAAAGGATACTCGGCAGAGGAGGCCAGTTTTCCCGTTTCCTCAGCCGGACTAGGACCCTGTCCCGGGACCCCATAGGGCTATATCTGAGAGAAGTTCTCATTTTGTGTGTGTGTGTGTGTACATCTGTTAATATTGAAGTCCCTGAAGTTTCAAAGAACCTGAAGAGGGATTTAGTGTCTGGAAATATAGCTTGTACTGTATATTTCCGACTCATGTTCCCATGAAGACTATGTTCACTACATGGTGGAAGTAATAAGTGGTTTATTAGTATAATCGTTCTTTGTCTGCCTCTGGCTGAGCACAGATGACTCTGGCGGAGGAGAGGGAACTAGAAATCATAAAAGAAGGACTCACCTACGTCAGAGAGGATGCTCACGTGGCGTCGCCACACTGGGATGCAAAGTATCCATGGACTGAAGACCCTGCATCTCTCCCCAACAACAAAAGTGCAGTGAAGGCCACATTCTTGAGAACAGAAAGGCAACTGAAGAGAGAGCCGGAGTGGCAAGTGGCATATGCTACCCAAGTCCATGAGATGGTTGATCGAGGCGCAGCAATGAAACTCACTGAAGAAATCATGAGCAACTGGAAAGGCCCAGTGTGGTATGTAAGCCATTTAGTAGCGCCAAACCCTCACTCAGTGACAACTCCAGTGCGGCTTGTGTGGAACAGCAGCCAGAAATTCAAGGGATTGAGCATGAATGATCTTCTGCTAAAGGGACCAGATGTTCTCAACCCAATTCGAGCTGTTCTGCTGAGGTTCAGAAGAGGTGTGTATGCAGCACTAGGCGACATCAAGAAGATGTATAATTCAGTGTGGTTGGAGGAACGTGAGATGCATCTGCACAGATTTCTCTGGAGGGACAGTCCAGACGAAGAGATAGGTGAATATGCCATCAGAAGAGTCAACATTGGGGACAGACCAGCCGGTTGTATTGCACAGCTAGCTATGAGAGAAACTGCAAGGCTGACCATCTTTGCTCACCTGGAGGAGGAACGCAGAGTCCTTGAAGAGGATAGTTATGTGGACGATCTCTTAACTTCCCATAATAACTTAAAGCAACTGGACAGAATCACAGGAAGAGTTGAGGAAATTCTGAGAGCTGGAGGCTTCTTTCTCAAACCATGGGTCCGGTCAGAGCAAAGTGGGAGGCAAGGAACTGCAAGAGATGTCCTGAGATCAGGAGAAGGAGTGGGAGGTAAAACCTTGATCCTTCCAAATCAAATGAGGGATGAGGACAACAAAGCCCTAGGAATCGGGTACCAAGTGGAGGAAGACAAGCTCTACATGATGACCTCAATCAACTTTTCCAGAAGGAAAAAAAAAGATGAGAGTTGACAAGGATCTTTTCAAAGAGGAGGTGAGACCTAAGACACCTAACCCACTGACTAGAAGGGAGCTGCTAAGCCAAGTAGCAGGACTTTATGACCCGATTGGCTTAGTTTCACCAGCCAAACAAAAGGGGGCCATCCTTGTCAGGAAAGCATTCCAGGAAGG
Source organism: Sebastolobus alascanus (assembly GCA_916701645.2). Taxonomy (NCBI): domain Eukaryota; kingdom Metazoa; phylum Chordata; class Actinopteri; order Perciformes; family Sebastidae; genus Sebastolobus; species Sebastolobus alascanus. The sequence continues at coordinate 99,293 of CAKAOJ020000547.1, forward strand.
AGGGAGTGGAAAGCTAACCCGAGAAACCTGGGATAAACCGCTCTCAGAGAGCCTCAGAGAAGAAGCCATTCAGCTGTTTGAAGAGTATGTGGAGCTTGGACAGATTAAATTCCACAGGAGCCTCACACCAGCTGACTGGAGAGGGAAACCATGGGGAATCACATTCTCAGACGGAAGTGACAAAACCTATGGAGCTGTGATGTACCTGAGGTGGGACACAGGTCGAGGAATTGAAGTCCGATTAGTGGAATCAAAAGCCAAGCTGACACCACTGGATCAAAAAGGAGAAGCAGTTAAGGCTGAGATTTGTGGCGCAGTCTTTGCAGCCAGGCTCAGGAAGTATGTTGAAAGGCATGGGGTGGAATGAAGATCAAGAGATGGTTCCATCTAGTTGACAGTCAGACCGTCCTGGGAGCCATTCAAAGAGATAGCTATGGGTACCAGACATTCTTCGCTAACAGAGTTGGAGAGATCCAGAAAGCTGGGCCAGTTGAAGACTGGTGGTGGATTCCTGGAGATCTCAACATTGCTGACATCATCACAAGAGGAGGCTCTCCTGAGGATCTAAAGGGGGATTCCACGTGGCAGAATGGACCAGAGTTCCTGAAGTGGCCAGTGGAGGAGTGGCCTAAAAAGTCAGCTGGAGAAGTTGCAGCACATGCCAGGGAGAGCATAAACAAGCTCCAGAGAAAGGCATTCTCCGCTGCATTAACCCGAGCTCAAAGAAAGCAGGCTGGCCCAGACAGTGAAAGTCCAGAGGAAAAAGTCAAAGCTGACCCGTCTCCTCTTGCAAGAAGGACACCTGCTGGCTGGACAATAAAGAATCTGGTGGAAGTGGAAAAGTTCAGTAGCCTGTCCAGACTGGTCAGTATCATCGCCTGGGTGTGGCGAGCTGCCGAGAAGTGGCTGAAGAGGAAGGGCCAGGCCAGAAGGCAGGCAAAGTGGGAGGCAATGTCACTCAAGGAAAATGAAGCTGTGCTGACGGTGAGAGAGCGGGAGGATGCGCTCAGAGATCTCTTTCTTGCGGCTCAGGAAGGTGTAACTTTTCCAGACACTACTCTAAGCAGATTGGCAGTATACAGAGATGAGGACTCTGGACTATTAGTTTGTGGAGGCCGGATTCAGATGTTCAATGAGGACAAGACCGCAGTGCCAGTTTTACCATACGAAGCATGGGTGTCTACATTATTGGCACAGGAAGCTCACAAAGCAAACCATGAGGGAGTAGCAGGAACCCTTCTCAGAATGAGGAAAAAAGCCTGGGTGATAAAAAGTCGAAGACTTGCCAAGAAAATGGTAGACAGCTGTGTGGTCTGCAGAAAAAACAGAGCAAGACAGTGTCAACAGATCATGAGTGACCTACCACCTGAGCGAACAGGCCCAGCCGCACCTTTTGAGTTCACAACCTTGGACCTGTTCGGCCCTTATGAGGTGAAAGATGAAGTAAGGAAAAGAGTCAAACTCAAAGTCTGGGGAATTGTTTTCTGCTGCATGGCTTCAAGAGCCATACACACAGATGTTGTAAGTGACCAGTCATCTGAAGGATTCCTGCTAGCCTATCAGAGATTCACTTCCCTGAGGGGACACCCCAGGAAACTGTGGTCAGATCCTGGCACAAACTTTGTGGGGGCCAAACCTGCTCTCGAGGAGCTTCACAGATTCCTAAACCAACTGAACAAGTCTGAGCTTGAAAATGAAGCTGCAAATCACAGAACAGAGTGGTCTTGGAAAATCCACCCTGCAGATTCTCCCCACAGAAACGGGGCAGCAGAGGCAGCTGTCCGGATAGTGAAGCGAGCCTTGAGCAACCTTGGTGGAGATGGAATTTTCACATGGGGGGAATTCCAGACCTTTCTCTTCATGGCAGCCAACCTGGCAAATGAGAGACCCATAGATGCCAGGACTCAAAGCCGGGAAAACTGCGTGGAGTACATAACCCCCAATTCTCTCTTACTAGGCCGAGCCAGTCCAACAGGAGACCCTGGGGATTTTCAGTTTGAAAGCTACCCATACAAGAGACTTCAAGGTATTCAGAGGGAGGTCAGCAAATTCTGGAAGAGGTGGAGCGAGTTGGCTGGCCCTAATCTGTTTGTGAGAAACAAGTGGCACACCAGGGAGCGAAATGTTGCAGTGGGAGATGTGGTCTGGTTGGCTGACCAAAATGCCCTGAGAGGTCAGTACAAGTTGGCCAGGGTGGTCAGTGTCAATGCTGACAAGAAAGGCATTGTAAGAGACGTGAACGTGAGGACATTCCCCAGCTACCCTGTCCCAGTCATGAAGCCAACCAAAGAAGGTGCCACAGACACAAACCGGAAAGAAACCAAAAGACTTTCAACTAAGATCCCTGCCACGATTCTTCATAGAGATGTCAGACGACTAGTCATCCTACTTCCTATTGAAGAACAATCAGAAGCTTAATAGACTGTTATGACCTCCTTGTTAAGTAACCAGGAGCTCAAGTGGGAGGTGTTAAGGCAAAAGCCAGAATATACAGATGAGTTATTTTATTTTCATATCTAAGTTGCTATTTAAATATCATGTGTGTTGGTAGGTAAATAATAGAATGTTGCACAAGAGGGCAGCGCTGAGCAGCTGAGTTTCACCTGAGGTGTAGGAGGAGACATGGGAAATTGATTGCAATTCACACTTCCAGGGATCCAGGTGGGAAGGGATAAATAGGATTCAGACCTGCTGGTTTCCCTTGGTGTGTGATTGGGAGACATTACTGCAGGGAGAATGTTTGTGAAGCTGCAGAGAAACAGGGCTTGTTCAGCAGATACGTAGATGACCTCAGAGACGCTATTGGTACGTATAAGAGAGTGATGATGATAATTTGTTAGATAGATGTTTATTATTTATCTGTTTAAGAGCTGTGATGGTGCGCAAGTTGCGGTTGATTTGTTTGTGGCTGGAAATGTTTGTAAGAGATGCGCCCTTGTGTGTTAAATGCAGATAAATGATTTAATTTAATTATTTAATTTATTAAGCTTGGGCAGTGCGGGGTTAATATTTTAAGTAATGATAGTTTGGTTTGAGGAGATTATCAGTATAAATTGCATGTATGCTTTTGGGATAGACTATAGCCTGGACTTATTATTTCGTAAATGTACTGATAATTGACGTGATTTATTTGTTTTCTTTAAAGGTTTTCAACCTTAAAAACTCCTTACGAACTCCTAACAGCAGTATCCAAAGAGGGTTCAACATCGACCAAGTGATTTGTTTGCCTTTACTTTGGACTGAAATAAATGGAAATAGAAAGAAGTGAGTTGTCCCATGCGTCCTCTGTGGTGCTTTAGGCCATTTTCGGGTTCAGGCGAATGCTGAGAAGGAGAAAAGCCCGAAGAACCCCACAAGTACTGATATCGGCAGCATCTCTCATGTAGCAACCAGTACAGGAGTAACAGAGAGGATATATGAAGAGAGGTGGAACATATGGCTATCCTTTATCATCCTCTTCTCCTCTACTCATGGAAGAATAACCAGCAGCAAGGACCTTTGATATCTGATAAACTGACACTGGAGTATGATGTTGCTTTGGACACTGGCCTTGTTGCTGTTGCCTCTCTGTCTGTCTATTACAGCACCGTTGTCCTCTCAATTATTTTGCTGGCATTCAGTTAACAACGTCCCAGCGTGATGTGGACAAATTATACCAATTTCTTCTTGACGGGGACCAGGGCATACTGGAGCTGAAATGCATTAGCTGGAAAGAGACAGTTTAATCTAATATCTGTTTCTCTGGCAGTGGTGATGCAGTGAGCAAATAATATCGGCAGAGTAATGGACCGCAAAGACAATTACAATTACAGCGCGTCTCTGTTAAAAGGAGTTAACTGGAGATTAGAGAAGTGGACATAGATTGAAGAGTAATCCCTTCTCAGCCCTGAAGAGAGACACAATATATCATCATTCCAACACTGCCATTATTTATAGCTTCATATTATTTGATGCTGATAGCAACATCAGAGAGAGAGAGAGATAGCTGCAGATTGGTTTCATCAGATAGCATTCATCCCAGAGACCCCCACGCTTGCTGAAGAATAACGGCCACCGGTGTCACTGGGAAAATAGGAAGCATTGGGTTATTAAGATGGTAAGTGTTGATATGAGACAAGAAATCTGTCATTGTGTGTATGTGTGTTTGTTTTGTATCACTGCAGTTGAAGATTTCTACTATTAGGCTACTCACTGTCTGGAGGATATACAACATCTGGTTGTCTACGCTCATTTTCATGGAGACAGGATGGATACTTGTACTTTAACATCTAAACAATCTATTACCCAGATTGGTTGTGACACTATAATGAACATGTCAGCAAAATTCTTGTTATTCTCTACGAGGGGCCTCTCACATATATTCCTTTCATTTTCCTTTCACATACATATATTTTTTACTTTCAAATCAATTTATTTTTAATTTCATACTATGATACTATAATAACGCTAATATTAGTAATAATAATAATGATATTACTAAAAATATTATGTACCGGACCGTTGTGGTGAAGAGCAGGAATGAAAAGCTCTCGATTTACCGGTCCAACTACGTTCTGATCCTCTCCTATGGTCATCAGCTTTGGGTTAGTCACTGAAAGAATGAGATTGTGGATACAGCTTGAGGACAGCTGTATACCAACACGCACCAGGGTACACTTTAACAACGATAAGCTCTGGTTCACAGCCAAACTCAAACAGGTTCATTTGGTCAAGGAAGAGGCATTTAGGAATAGTGACAGAGAGGGCTTGAAAAGAGGCTAAATACGCGTTTGGCAAGGCGGTGAGGGAAGCCAAACAGCAGTATTCTGAGAAATTAGAAAAACAATTCTCAGCCAACGACTCTGCCTCAGTGTGGAAGTGGCTGAAGCAGATCACCAACTACAAGCCCAAACCGTCACACTCCACAAATGACCTCCGACTTGCAAACAAGCTGAATGAGTTTTACTGCAGATTCGACGGACAAAGTGACGGCCCAGACTGCATCTCCTCCCCCCCCCAGCCATCAACCATCAGCAGTTAACACCAGCACCCCCCAGCTTTCACCACAAGCACCCAGCCTGTGCACACCCCTCCCCCCCTTCACACCTCTTTCCATCCAGGAGGGGGAGGTCAACAGGCTTTTCAAAAGACAGAACCCCCGCAAGGCAGCCTGCCCAGACGCTGTCTCACCTGCAAACCTGAAACACTGTGAAGACCAGTCGTCTCCAGTGTTTACAGGGATCTTCAACTCATCACTGGAAACCTGCAGGATGCCTGCCTGCTTCAAAGTCTCCAACATCATCCCGGTCCCCAAGAAGCCAAGGATCACAGGTCTTCAGGATTACAGCCCCGTCGCTCTGACCTCTGTGGTAATGAAGACTTTTGAACGCCTTGTGCTCCACCACCTAAAGACAATTACCAACCCCCTACTGGACCCACTGCAGTTCGCCTACAGAGCCAACAGGTCTGTAGACGACACAGTAAACATAGCCCTCCACTACTGGACTCCCCTGGCACCTATGCAAGGATCCTGTTTGTGGACTTCAGCTCCGCATTCAACACCATCAGCCCAGCTCTGCTACAGGACAAGCTTTCCCTGCTGAGCGTGCCTGACTCCACCTGCAGGTGGATCACAGACTTTCTAACCAACAGAAGTCAGCACGTAAGGCTGGGGAAGCAAGTCTCCGACACCCAGACCATCAGCACCGGTTCCCCCCAAGGCTGCGTTCTCTCCCCACTGCTCTTCTCCCTGTACACCAACGGCTGCACCTCCAGACACCAATCTGTCAAGCTCCTCAAGTTTACGGACGACACCACCCTCATCGGCCTCATCCTCCGAGGGCGATGAGTCCGCTTACAGATGGGAGGTTGACCATCTGGCATCCTGGTGCAGCCAGAACCACATGGAGCTCAACGCTCTGAAGACAGTGGAGATGGCGGTGGACTTCAGGAGGAGCTCAGCCCCGCTCCCCCCCCCCCCCTCAGTCTGCGCGGCTCCCCAGTCAACACGGTGGAATCGTTCCGTTTCCTGGGGACGACCATCGCCCAGGACCTCAAGTGGGAGCTAAACATCAGCTCCCTCATCAGCAAGGCAGCAGAGGATGGACTTCCTGCGGCAGCCGAAGAAATTCGACCTGCCACAGACCATGATGGTGCACTTTTACTCGGCCATCATCGAGTCCATCCTCTTCTCCTCCATCACAGACCATGATGGTGCACTTTTACTCAGCCATCATGGAGTCCATCCTCACCTCCTCCATCACCGTCTGGTTCGCCGCTGCCACCGCCAGGGACAAGGCCAGGCTGCATCAGGTCATCCGTGCTGCAGAGAAGGCGATCGGCTGCAACCTTCCCCCCCTCCAGGAGCTGTACGCATCCCTTATACCAGGATTTCTGTGATGGAAAATACTATAGAAATCACCCATTATATTCAAAATCAAAAAATGCATTACAAATTCAAGTTTATTATGAGGACTTTGAAACATCAAATCCACTAGGGTCAAAACAAGGCATTCATAAGCTTGGATGTTTATATTTTACACTCCGCAATTTACCACCACGTCTAAACTCATCCCTGATAAAAATCCATCTTATGTCTTTGTTTCATTCCCAAGATGCAAAGAAATATGGCATTGACAAAATACTTACTCCATTTATAGAAGATTTAAGGGTACTAGAGCACAGGGGAATGGAAGTGTCGTTTGCTGAACAACCTGTCTATGGCACCATTGCACAAATAACAGGTGACAATTTAGGTCTCAACTCAATATAGGGTTATGTGGAATCCTTTTCTGCCACCTATTACTGCAGAATGTGTCTTATTGATAAAGCATCCGCTCAAACAGTGTTTAGTGAAAATGATCCACGACTGATGTTGCGCACCAAATCAACTAATGAGGACTATTACAGTTATCTTGTCAAGAATCCAAGACAAAATTCTTGTTTTGGGATCAAACACAATAGTATACTCAATTCATTGTCATACTTCAATGTATCAGAAAGCTTTGTGTTTGATGTAATGCATGTTTTCTTAGAAGGCGTAGCACAGTATGAGATTAAGTTATTGTTTCAATATTTGAATCCAAACTTTATATCTAATGAGAACATAATCCAACGTGAATATGCATTTAACTATGGCTTCATGGATAAGAAAAATCGTCCAACACACATAAACGTGTTTTGTACTGGCAGTGGTATTGGGCTTAGTGCTAGTCAAACATTATACCGTATTCAGAACCTTCCACTAATATTCGGAGATGTTGTCCCAGAAGTTGACACACAATGGCATTTGTTGTTACTGTTGTTGCATATTGTGAACATAGTATTTTCCCCATGTATTACAGAGGGAATGACTGTATTTTTAAAACATCTTATTGAAGAGCACCACAGGTTATTCACAGTCTTGTATCCTCAAAATAATTTGATCCCAAAACATCACTTCATGATCCATTATCCTGAATGTATATGCCAAATTGGTCCTTTAGTACATGTTTGGACTATGAGGTATGAAGCAAAACACAAATTCTTTAAGTCCAGCATAAAAAACTCCAGGAACATAACTAAGTCCCTTGCGAAAAAACACCAAATAGCAGTTGCCTATCATTGGGAATCATTGTCTGTCAAAGGTCTTGAGTCTGGGCCTGTCAAATCGAAAATACTGACTGATGTTGAAAATGGTGATTTGGTTTCAGAGCATTTTCAAATTGATATGTCAAGTGAAATAAGGGTCACAACTTGGGTTAAACATAATGGTATTGAATATCACACGGGTCTTGTTGTGTTCACAGATTTTGTTAATGAGATGCCAGTGTTCAATAAGATTGTTTACATTTTTCTGAGAAATGAAGTTTATTTGTTGGTCTGTGAAACGGAGACTACATTTGTAGAGCATTTTCATGCTTTTCATGTTGAGAATATGCATAATGTTTCAGTTGATACACCTCATGACTTGAAATACATGAAGCCCTTTGATGTCCAGATGTCTTATGGTACAGACTCATCTTTCTATGTTGTGCCAGACAGCTGCATTGTATAGGGTAAGCAGCAGTTACGAGCTACCTCATGTTTTGGCCAGTATTGTACAAGGTCACAGGGTTTTGAGTGACCTACACCTTGTCACATTGAATGTGAAGCCCTTGTTTAAAGGAAAAATAAAAGTATTTTTTCCATCCTTTTTGGAGTGATTATTGCACATGGGTGGTGGGAGTGTTAGACTAACACTAACAGATTTTACATTTTAACTCTATAATAATAAGGAATTTAATTTATATAGCACACTTTAAAATACACGGAAATCTCAATGTGCTTCACAACAAGGGCAAAACAATCATAGACAACGTTAAAACAATTTACACAAGAAACACAATTAAAAGCGTCAAAATAGGACAAATAAAATGATAGACAAATTACTATCATTACTATCTCTAATAGTGTTAATCCTAGAGGACAATGTACCATGTAACAGTGGTATAGTAAACACTGGTTAAGTGTACATTTTACACCATTAAGTGTTACCTGATCACTAGTGCAGTGTTGATTAGTTACTCTGTTTGTGTGTCTAGTGAATAAACTTTGAACACCGATTTAGTGTTCCTGTCATCCATTGTGGTGTTAATATTTTACACTATAAGAGTTTGTTAGTTAACACTGTCACAGTGTTATTAACGTTGACTCATCCATTATGGTGTCAATATTTTTACACTATCAGAATTTGTTTGGTAACACTGTCATAGTGTTAATAATGTTTCAAAAGTGTTAATTTAACACTGAACTAGTGGTTCCCATATAACCCTGGGTGTGTGTTAATTTCAACTCTGAGGGTGTTAAATTTGTGTTTTTAAATTTGCAGTGTAATATGCAGTATGCAACACAAAACAAAATCTACAGTAGGCCTATGCCAGAAATATCCGGACCCTGATTTGGAAAATATCTCCAGCATGAATCATACCAGTCTACCTCGCTTACTACATCCCACAATGCAAAGCGCTGGAATGGCGGACAGCGACAGTGGTGGACAGGGAGGAATATTAATGTAAATACAATTTATAACATTTTATTTTTCTAATTTAATGTAAGGAGAACAATTCACAAGTGCTATAGGCTCTATCTAGATAATGAAAGATCATGGTTTTGGTTAAATATTGAAAAAGTCAATGTATTGTGCCACACTTTGTCAATATTTAGCTAAGAGGACTGTCTGTCTCTAACTTTAACCAAGTGCTGTGAATTGCCTGTACATAACCGTAAAAAACACTTTAGATGTGACAAACCAATCGTTGACATAATACAAAATAAAAACATAATCTGGGTGACATACTTGCTGTTGCAAATACATAATATATAGAGTTAACACTTGCAAATTAGTTAGTAGTAGTAGTAGTATATTTGGGCTGCACGGTGGTGCAGTGGTTAGCACCCTTCTGTGTGGAGTTTGCATGTTCTCCCCGTGTTTAGCTGGGTTCTCTTCAGACTCTGAATAGGATAAGCGGTTACAGATAATGGATGGATTGATGGATAGTAGTATATTTAACCCTCACTACCTCACGTATTTTACATTCACTGTTGCTACATAGGTATGACTTGTGTGATAGGCTGCCACTGCATATCTGAAACCAAAAAAGATCCATGATCACAATGTAAACCAACTTGCAGTACATTGTATTTTCTGATGAGCTTATGACATGCCAATGATAATCATAGGTAGTAGTGATTTCATCCCAGTGTGTTTGTGATTATCTTTGTCCAGAAGGGGGCAGTGTTGCTCCATGTCACAGAGCCACACTGAGAGACAGGAGGAGGCCCAAAATGCCTGCCCATCAGTGAAGGGTGGCAGCTTCATGTGTTCATCATCATTGAAGACAACAGGCAAGGATGCTGTGTGCTTGTTCACACATTGGGATTGAGACTCTTCATAAGGATGTGTCTCTCTCTGTTCATGTGCATTTTTGAGTGTGTATAGGTGCGTATGTGACTAGATGGGATTTATGTTTTTCCCCTTTATGAATCATTTTGTAATTGTCTTATTGCTTTCCACCTGTTCATTAATTCAAAAAATATAACTTTGTGAATTTACTTTTTCCAGATACATATGCCTATGTCCAAGCTGAGTGAAAATAAAATAGAAATGTTAACTAAGACGACATCTACTGATGTATGTGCAACCAACACGGATGGGAGTAATTCCAATACCAGGGGTCAGCAACCTTTACTATCAAAAGAGCCATTTTAGGCAAAAAAAAAGAAGAGAAATCTATCTGGAGCTGCAAAACATTTGATCATTGTGATGAAGGTAACACAGTTTATAGTCTAAGTATATAGTATATAAGTCTAATGCAGTGAGGACCCAAGTGCAAATGTACGACGGAGTATTAGGGTCACATTGAGGGAAAACCTTCCTTTTTAGCAGAAGCTAAGACTTTTAATTAACCTTGCTGGTTGCTGCTTTTACGCTCCTATTTTTATGATGTTAGCTTTTTATCTGTTTTTATATCGATGATTTTACCTGCTTTTACCTTGCAGCACTTTGAGATTTGTTTCAAATGTAAAGTGTGTTACAAATAAAATGTATTATTATTATTATTATTATTAAAACAAATCTGAGATTTACAGAATAAAGTCATAATATTACGAGAAAAAAAATCGTAATATTATGAGAATAAAGTCATAACTTTACGAGAAAAAAAATTTGTAATATTACGAGAATAAATTCATAACTTTACGAGAAAAAAGTCGTAGTATTATGAGAATAAAGTCATAACTTTACGAGAAAAAAAGAAAATAACACGTAAAATTACTACTTTATAATATTATGACTTTATCTCAAAATCTCAGATTTTTTTTTTTTTTCCTCAATTAGGCCATAATACTCCGTCATACCTTCGTACCATACACCTACAACAATGATAAATAAAAATGAAAATGTAAACAAAAAACAATTATTCATTTCCATTTTTAAAAATCCACAGGGAGCCACTGGAGAGGGGCTGAAGAGCTGCAGGTGGCTCCGGAGCCGCAGGTTGCTGACCTCTGGGCTAGAGTAATCCATACTAACTATACTAACCATCAAAAGCCTGACTACTTGTTAAACATTTTTATATCTAGTGTGAGTTCACTAACCTGTTTCTGTAATGGTTGTGTTCATTTGTGACAGGAGTTTTGAACTTATAAGCAGGGGTGGAACTAACAAATTACATTTACGCTTGTTACTGTAACAAAGTATTGTATTGTAGTATTGTAGTGTATTTTTGTGCACTTGTATTCAAAATAAAATTAGTAATCGTAATAGTAATTTTACTTGCTTAAGTATTTTTTTTATCTCAAGTATTGTACTTTGCTACATTTCAAGTTGCATCCATTTCAGAGTTACAGCAAAAGACAGCAATTACAACAAAAGCACGACTAAAAAAATTATTCAAAAAGCATCTACCTGGATCGCTGATTTAAAGAGGACCTATTATGCTTTTGTGCTTTTCCCTTTTCCTTTAGTGTGTTATATCGTTTTTTGTGCATGTAAAAGGTCCGCAAAGTTACAAAAGCCCACGCCACAGAAACACTGCTCCTGAACTGTTGAAAGCATGGATGTTTAAAGAGACGTGGGAACAGCTTTGTTGTAGCTGTGAACGCTGCTCAGACGCATGAAGCAAAAAAAAAAAGTTAGTCTTCCAAGTATAAAATTATCATGGCGCCCATAGAGCAAGCGCACTAGCGTTTCCTTTAATGGTGCTAAATTGGATATCCAGAGTATTAATATAGCAATAAACAGCTATTGTCTATGTAAAGATATAGAGGAGAAATGTCTACCTGAGCAGAGAATGAAGTCTCTCTGTGTGTGCTGACTGAGATGGTCAGTGTAAGATGTCCCTTAGGGTCCCAAAATGTTAAGAAACAGTCATGAGAAGATGCCACATAACCTTTTCAGTCATCCGTTATCAAACGCCTCATCTTTTCCATACCAGCTTTGTTTTCCCGCCACCAACACTCAGGACACCCATTATAATATAATATAAGGGCCTCCTGTGTCTCGCTGTCCTGCTGATAAGGCTGTCTTAAAGCTTCAGTAGGAAGAAGGTTTTTGGCATCATTGGGCAAAAAGTCCATAATGACCTTTTGGAATATTGTAATTCAAGTGTTCTGAGAGAAAACTAGACTTCTGCTCTTCTTCATGGCTCTGTTTTCAGGCTTTAGAAAATGTGAAATGTGTCGACAAACAAGGTATTTTGTAGTTTAATTTGCAAATACATGATGTGACTGGTCAGCTTCCCTTTTCCTCCAACCCGACACTGTTCCAGGAACAGGGGAGGGAGCATACTAGTTTAGTATACTGTGGCAACATTTATTAAAGGTCCCATATTATGCTAATTTTCAGTTTCATTCTTGCATTTTACATTTTGACTAAAACATGTTTATATGCTGTAATGTTAAAAAAAAAACCCTTTCAGAACAGATCTTTAAACAAATAATGATTTATGCACATTGGATTCGTGGATTCGTCCATGGTCCCATTGACAGTTTGACATTAGCATTTTGCATAGACCTCTATCACACACCATAAAAATTAAAAACTAATATTGTATAGCTTCAAAACTAACACTTGATGTTCTAATGGATGAAATGTTTAGGCTTATATAATTTACAAACCTACTCTGTGCTTTGTCCGCTGATGTCATCAAGTTTGAACCATGCCTTTCATGCCTCTATTCTCTTCTGTCTTTTGATAACAAATCTGGACAACCACCTTTACTTAACATGGACCCCAAATCACCCCGGCATTAATCCTGCCCAACAATAGTGAAATATAACATGAAGGCCCAATAAATTACTCTGTGAAAGCTCTTTAATGGATTTCCCCAGAGTTTTCAATCAATTCTTTTTAGCTTTACGGCACACAACAGGAACGGGTTCTGATCTTTCATGGACTTTGATATCTTTTTGGAGAAAAAAAAGTCAATTTGGGCAAAAAAAAAAAGTCAAAGTTTGAGTGTGATTCAATTCAGAAAAAAATATCTAATTACTGTAAAGCATATAATGAGATTTTTCAGTGAATAGTGTGCAATGGGCACTTTCATCAATGGCACAGATCACATTGTATCTCAGGAATGCTGCATTTCAAAAGACTCAGTTGTCACCAATGGTGGAGTACAGCCATGAGCAGACTGTATTCACAATCTAGAAATGAGAAGGTTGCAGGCTGAATGATTTTACACTTCAGTGCTTCTCACTCTCATATGCAGTCTAATGAAAATCTTACAGCTGAATAATATATTAATTTGTTCATCTCAGGTCTTTGTTGAGAATATGCTGCTGTAGGTTACCTTATTTTAATTAATCTTACAAATGTGATGTTTGACTAAATATAATGTTGATGTAATATCATAGAGCAGCTGTTTATGAATTTGTAATGAGTCTTAAATAACACCTTTATCACTCATATTTTTCCATGAGTGGAACGCACACATACACACACAGACACACACACACACACACACACACACACAGTTTTATATTCATTCAGAATTCTCTGGAGGTAAAAGTATAACATTTTAAAGTGTAAAGACACTAAAGGAAATCCCATTGGGTCACTGTTCTTCATTCTGGCTCTAGAGTAGAGGACAGATGGTCACTCCAAACATGACCATAGGTCTTCATCCCAGAATGCATTTCGTTGTTATTCACTCACTCACTCACTCATCACTCATCTTCAACCGCTTATCCGGGGTCGGGTCGCGGGGGCAACAGCTCCAGCCGGGGACCCCAAACTTCCCTTCCAGAGGCGTTTCCAGGCCAGTGTGGAGATATAATCTCTCCACCTAGTCCTGGGTCTTCCCCGTGGCCTCCTCCCAGCTGGTCGTGCCTGGAACACCTCCCTAGGGAGGCGCCCAGGGGGCATCCTTACTAGATGCCCGAACCACCTCAGCTGGCTCCTTTCAACGCAAAGGAGCAGCGGCTCTACTCCGAGACTAAAGCGAATGCAATACCGCCCCCCCGCTGCTCCGATTCTCCGGCCGATCTCACGTTCCATTGTCCCCTCACTCGCGAACAAGACCCCGAGGTACTTGATCTCCTTCACTTGGGGTAAGGACTCATTCCCTACCCGGAGTACGCAATCCATCGGTTTCCTGCTGAGAACCATGGCCTCAGATTTAGAGGTGCTGATCCTCATCCCAGCCGCTTCACACTCGGCTGCGAACCGATCCAGTGAGAGCTGGAGGTCACAGACCGATGATGCCAACAGGACCACATCATCTGCAAAAAGTAGCGATGAGATCCTCAGCACACCGAACTGCAAACCCTCCTCCCCCCGACTACGCCTCGATATCCTGTCCGTGAATATCACGAATCCTCCGAATATCCTCCGAGGCGGTGCGACCGGCTCTAGGTTGGCTTGGAAAGGCTTGAGGCGAAGGTGGCTCGCGACGGCGAGCTTTACAGCACCCCCCGCCCGGACCTCGCTTCCCGGGGCCGTGGACAAAGTGTTTGCTTTTGTGGTCCTGGTAGTCTCAAAGACATTTGTGGACCTGGTACTCCATACTCTGACACTTTGTCATTTTCCTGGGCTTCTCTTTTGCCTTTCAATAACCATGTTTCTGAAGACGGGTGGGGTAATGTTAAGGATGACTCCAGTGTGTCATCAAGTCATGATTTCAGCCCCACCCAAAAAAAATCCTGAACACAAAAGTGGCGAAAAACAGTTTAACGGTCTAACTCCACAATCCAGTACTACAATGTTCACAGTCTTTTCACATGTTTTCGGTAATTATATTCCAACATTTATAATGTGTTTAGAAACAAATCTCTGAATTTCCTTTACACAGCCTTTAACTTTATTATAACTTTACTACTACTTGTGAAGCACTTTATAATTATGAAAGGTGCTGTACAAATGCTTTGGGTAGTGACCGAAAAAATGAGATTGCGGATACAAGCAGTGGCGATTCTAGGAATTTTTAACTGGGTGGCCACAATGGGAAGCCAATGTATTACCATTCTACTAATAAAAGGCTACTGCAGTTGTCAGAATCAATATTGGCATGTATGACAAAGACGGAGGGTCTCTAAAGAAAACTGCTCGATTGAATATGGCTCTGGAAATGACAAGCGACAAGTGAGCCGCTGTCTGAGGCTGACAGATGAGCTACCGACCAGAGACCTCCATGACAGATGCTCTCCAACACGGCAAGGAAAGAGCCGGCGCTGGAGACCGAGATGACAGCACCCACAACCCTATTAATTCAACTAAAACACAAAGGGCCGGCCTCTGAGAAAAGGAAACTCTCCCTTCGCCCCCTCTGGCTCTACAGTTAGAGAACAAAGAGCTGCTTTCATCTGGATGGAACCACTTCTTTAATATAACCTTAATGTCTGCAGCCAGTGGTGATTCTAGGAATGTTAAACTGGGGCGGCCCAGCGGAGGCCACAATGGGAAGCCAATGTGTTAGAATTTATTTTATGCATTAATGTTCTACTAATAACAAGCTAAACCATAAATTAACATGAATACACATAACTGTTGATGGTCCTATTGGGGGCTAACAGTAACAATGAAAAATATATGGGACCTTTTTTCTGAGTTCATTACAAAAGTTAAGGCTATTAAGTAGTTAAATGCTCAAAGCAAACCATCAAACAAAAATGCTTTATGCAAACCCTGGGTTCTATCCAGCCCAGTTCTGTTCTGTGGACCAACGTGGCTATTACACATGTTGATGTGACACTAGGTTGGTTCTAGCCTGGATGTTTTGGATAAAAAGCAGGTTCTGATGGACTTTGTTCTGCAGAACAAACTGCAATGTGTTGAATGAATGGGACACCAACCGGCGCTGGAGACCGAGATGACAGCACCCACAACCGCATTAATTCAACTCAAAAACAAAGGACCGGCCTCTGAGAAAAGGAAACTCTCCATTCGCCCCCTCTGGCTCTACAGTTAGAGAACAAAGAGCTGCTTTCATCTGGGGGCCAACAGTAACAATGACAAATATATGCGACCTTTTTTTTGAGTTCATTACAAAAGTTAAGGCTATTAAAGGGGCTATATTTAAGAATCAGAAATTGCTTGTTCACAGCGACACCTGTGGCCGCAATGTCAACGAAAGTCAGCGTCCTGTTGCTCGCGCTCGCGCTTGTGCTCGCGCTACATTGACATGAACGAGCACCGGTCTAAACAGTGAGGCGACACACGTCAGCTAACACACAATATCACTCTATATTTCACCTGCTTGGCAGTAATGTTAGCTGACCAGACTAAGGTCTCTCCATGGATCAATGCTGATTCTAGTGCTGGCTTTTCCTTTCTCAGCCTGCCGACCGCGGAGGGAACGGGGGGGGGAGAGACACCGACATCCGGTCGGGACGATAATGTAACTCGCTGCGGAGCTCCGTCACTTCACAAGACACGGGAAACCTCTGTTGGTCTGGAGGAGCTGCAGCATTTATTTCTGCAAAAACGTCCACTGCACATTCACTAGATATTCTCAGAGCTAAACTAACTCTTCTGCAGTGTGCGCACGTGCATGTGGAGTTGGAGCGAGCCGAGCAGGTGAGAACGAGCGTGGTGTGCAAGCAGGCAGCAGAGCAGAGCTGCTGCGCGCTTGCGTACCCACACGCGAGCGCGCATGGGATTCCGACCCGTTATGATTTATGCGCGTGAAAAGTTACAAATAGTCCCTTTAAGTAGTTAAATGCTCAAAGCAAACCCTGGGTTCTATCCAGCCCAGTTCTGTTCTGTGGACCAACGTGGCTATTACACACATGTTGATGTGACACTAGGTTGGTTCTAGCCTGGATGTTTTTGATAAAAAACAGGTTCTGATGGACTTTGTTCTGCAGAACAAACTGCAATGTGTTGAATGAATGGGACACCAACATAACACCAATTCTGACCCATCCATCCATCCCCAACGTCCTCCACACATGGACGGAGTGAATGGGCAGACAGAGCAGTGGCTCTGAGTGGAGCAGTGGAGCTGAAGCCCGGTGCCGGAGAGGAGACACAGAGCACAGACAGAGCGTTGGCGGTGATCTCTCTGGTCACGGCGGTCCAATCGGACCGGAAGAGAGCTGAGAACACACTGCAGGCTCGCGCCTGTTTGTGTTGTTGTTGAGTTTCGTTTGATTTTATGATCCACCAGTAGCCATAAAAAAAACGGTGCGTAACACACCGCAAAAACTAGGGAGACAGACGCTCACTGACGGCCCCAAACTAGCCGACAGCTTTTAGTTGTGATAGAGTATTTTTACAGTATCTTCTAATATTTCTTGCCTACTTTTACTTAAAGTTACTACTAGGAACTTTCAACGAGTTATGAAACAGACTCAACTTAATAATGATGCCTCTATATGTGTCAGGTCTGAGTTTAAATTGTGGACCCAAATGCAGAGAGGCGGCCGACAGAGTTCAATCATTTAATGAAGAAACAAAAAAACAAAACTTTCCATGAGATTGAAAGGTGGCTGATCCAGTCAGGCAGGAACAAAAAAACATCCACAAAGCAAAATGATCAGCAGCAAACCATGAACACAAAAACACCGGGAAAACACTCACAAAGAGGAAACACCAGGAGAACCACATCAGACCAGGAACGACGACGAACTGACAAAGACAGAGGGGAACACACAGGCTTAAATACACAGGGGTGATTAGACACAGGTGGAACAAATCAGGGCGGGGCAGAAAATCAAAAAAGGCGGGAAAACAAACAAAGGTAGGATGTAAAACCAGACAAGACACAGGAGGAGTGAATTTCAAAATAAAACAGGAAAACACTGGAATGAATAAATATAAAAGAACCTAAATCCAAAACAAACCAAAGTCACAATAACAGAACTAACAAACCAAAAGGAGGAACATAAAACAGTCTTAACTTATAACAAAAAGAAAAAGGGAAATTCGGGCGGACGTCCCGGGGGCAGAGCAGGGACAGAGCCGGGACGGCCGGACCCCCGACAGGAGACGTGGAGCAGAGGTCGGCCGGACCGCCGACAGGAGACTTGGAGTAGGTGTCGGCCGGGGCCCCGAAACAGGAATGGACTTTGAGTCGGCCGGGAAACTGGGCAGCTTAGAAGGACGCCGCCTCCGAGACCCACGCTTCCTTCTGGGGGCTCCAACCCCTAGAATGAAATCCGGCTGGAAGCTGGAAGCATAATGGGTGCTAGCATGGCGGGAAGCAGACTGCAAACTTTGAGGACCTCCCAGACCAAGGCGGGTTCCAAGGAACAGGTTTGGGACTGAAGCCAGCTTAGGAGTGGCTGGCTGCTGGGGCATGAGCTGAGGCTGGGGCTGGGGCCGTAAACTCAAAAAGCCAAGGTTAATAGTCCAGACTGGTGACTAGCAGGCAGAGCGTGTTGATTGGTGTGCATGAACCTGTTTAACCTCTCACGGAAAACGTCGAGGTGGGGCACAAAGTGGCTCACCCACGGCTTCTCCTTAAAATACTCCTGTTACACCGCAAGCTGATCCAGTAGGGAAGTCCACTCATTAGCAAAAACTAGTGTCTCCACAGTCCTCTCAAACTCACAAACTTTTAAAGAAAAAATGTGCAGCTCTGCTGGGTCCATTTTGGTCAGTTCGTTCTGTCAGGTCTGATTTTAAATTGTGGACCCAAATGCAGAGAGGCGAAGAGGCAGCCGACAGAGTTCAATCATTTAATGAAGAAACAAAAAACAAAACTTTCCATGAGATTGAAAGGTGGCTGATCCAGTCAGGCAGGAACAAAAAAACATCCACAAAGAAAAATGATCAGCAGCAAACCATGAACACAAAAACACCGGGAAAACACTCACAAAGAGGAAACACCAGGAGAACCACATCAGACCAGGAACGACGACGAACTGACAAAGACGGGGGAACACACAGGCTTAAATACAAAGAGGCGATTAGACACAGATGGAACAAATCAGGGCGGGGCAGAAAATCAAAAAAGGCGGGAAAACAAACAAAGGTAGGAAATAAAACCAGACAAGACACAGGAGGAGTGAATTTCAAAATAAAACAGGAAAACACTGGAATGAATAAATATAGAAAAAGAACCCAAATCCAAAACAAACCAAAATCACAATAACAGAACTAATAAACCAAAAGGAGGAACATAAAACAGTCTTAACTTATAACAAAAAGAAAAAGTCCAAATGTTTTCTGGCACAGCCAGACCATGACAATTTGACCTACATTAATAAACAAGACCATCAACGAGAAGATTGTCGACTTCTTATTCTATTATTATTTTTTAACATTTTATCTATAGTTGTTCTGCATCCATAATAAAACATGGCAGACAAGACATACTTAAACCAGGTAGACAAGTACAATAAAAACAATGATAAAATAATGATAATAATAATAATGATCATAGTAATAAAAAATAAGTAAATAAATAATAATGACATTAAAGCCTATTCCCTCCCCCATGATAAAAATAAAACATATTAAAGGGACTATTTGTAACTTTTCACGCGCATAAATCCTAACGGGTCGGATTCCCATGCGCGCTCGAGTGTGGGTACGCGAGCGCGCAGCAGCTCTGCTCCTGCTGCCTGCTGCCTGCACACCGCGCTCGGCTCGCTCCACCTCCACGTGAACGCGCGCACACTACACACTGCAGAGAGTTAGTTTAGCTCTGAGAATATCTGGTGAATGTGCAGTGGACGTTTTTGCAGAAATAAATGCTGCCGCTCCTCCAGACCAACAGAGGTTTCCCGTGTCTTGTGAAGTGACGGGGCTCCGCAGCGAGTTACGTTATCGTCCCGACCGGGTGTCGGTCTCTCTCCCCCCCCCGACCGGGTGTCGGTCTCCCCCCCCCCCCCCCGACCGGGTGTCTCCCCCCTCCCCCCCCGTACCCTCCGCGGTCCGCAGGCTGAGAAAGGAAAAGGCAACACTAGAATCAGCATTGATCCATGGAGAGACCTTGGTCTGGTCAGCTAACATTACTGCCAAGCAGGTGAAATATAGAGTGATATTGTGTGTTAGCTGACGTGTGTCGCCTCGCTGTTTTGACGGATGCTCGCTCACATTCAGGTAGCGCGTGCACACGGTCGAGTGCAAGCAACAGGACGCTGACTTTCGTTGACATTGCGGCCACAGGTGACGCTGTGAACAAGCAATTTCTGATTCTTACATATAGTCCCTTTAAGGAATTATGTTTATAAGTATTGATAGTAACAATAAGAAAAAAGAAAAATATATATATTTTCACCACTCGTCATAATAATGTAAAGTAGTAATTTTACGTGTTATTTTCTTTTTTTCTCGTAAAGTTATGACTTTATTCTCGTAATATTACGACTTTTTTCTTGTAAAGTTATGACTTTAGTCTCGTAATATTACGACTTTTTTATTGTAAAGTTATGACTTTATTCTCGTAATATTACGACTTTTTTTCTTGTAAAGTTATGACTTTATTCTCGTTATATTACGACTTTTTTATCGTTAAGTTATGACTTTATTCTCGTAATATTACGACTTTTTTATCGTGAAGTTATGACTTTATTCTCGTAATATTACGATTTTTTTTTCTCTTGAAGTTATTACTTTATTCTCGTAATGTTATCACTTTATTCTGGAAATCTCAGACTTTTTTTTCCCTCAATGTGACCCTAATACTCCGTTGTACATTTGCACTTTGGCCCTCACTGCATTAGACTTATATACTATATACTCAGACAATAAGCTGTGTGTAAGCTGTATAATGTTTTGCGGCTCCAGACAGATTTATTTATTTTTTTTCCCTAAAATGGCTCTTTTGATAGTAAAGGTTGCTGACCCCTGGGCTAACATGTTAAATGCTTTAGCATGGTGGATCCACCAACAGTGAATTCTGCATTCATTTATGAGTTTTTCCCCTCAGTGAGGCGCGTGACATCTGTTTGAGACAACATCGATGTGACTGTAGAGAGGTTAAGTAGACTGGTTATAGTGGGACTACTAAAAATGACTGGCTGGACAGACCTGGCCATCCAGTCTGCTTATCAGGCTATGCTAGTGCAAGTCAGTTACAATAGCTCACTGAGCTAGCTGGCGCTGTCTCTAAAGTAAAAGGAACTTTTCCTGGAATATGTCTGTATGAATAGCATCTGTCCACTGTCCCACTATTGGCCCTCCAGCTCCCTCAGCATGACTGACATGAGGCTTGATGTGGTTAAATATGTAGCCAGAGGAGAAATGAATGCTCCTCTGTGCTGTATCCTAACCTGGGGCAAATGTGCACCCACAGAACTCCCTCTTTTTTGTGCACCCCCGAGCTGAAATCAACACCTAATCATCACCAGGTTGGAATGATTGAGCAGTAGGCTGCAGCAAATCTGTTATCCACTCCCCATAATTTAATTACAGGAGGCACACAGGAATCATTCCTGCTAATTAGATGCGATTATACCTCAGGGCAAAATATGACCCTACTGAGTGAATGCCCTGTGTTTGTTGGACAAATCAAATCAAATCAATTTTATTTGTATAGCCCAAAATCACAAATCACAAATTTGCCTCGGGGGGCTTTACAATCTGTACAGAATACAACACCCTCTGTCCTTGACAATGCAACCCTCACATCGGCTAAGGAAAAACTTAACCACAAAAAAAACCTTTTAACAGGGAGGAAAAATGGAAGAAACCTCAGGAAGAGCGGCAGAGGAGGGATCCCCCTTCCAGGATGGACAGACGTGCAATAGATGTCGCTTGTACAGAGTAACCACATAATGAAAACACAACATAGACAATTCATGACAAAAATGAATTCATATAAAGTGAATATATGTGAGAAGGTGGATCCAGGAGGATGTCAAGCAGCTCCCAGGCAACGCCAAACAGATAGAGCCGGAGCAGCACGACTTCCACTCCACGCCAATCAGATAGAGCCTTAGCTGCGTAACCTCCTCTCAACGCCATATAGGTAGAACCTGAGCAACACAACCTCCAATCCACGCCAGATCGATAGAGCCAGAGCAACACAACCTCCTCTCCACATCACGATAGATAGAGCCCGAGCAACACGACCTCCTCTCTACCATGCCCATGGACCCATCCACCTCCGCTCCCACCAGCCCTGTGTGTCTCTTTCACTCTTTAAACTACGCCACCACAGCACTTTGCCTGAGCGTTCACTGTTGCTGTGGATGGGTTTACATTGTAGTTAATAGGAAGCCCGATGCGTCGCATACCGGCACTAAATGATGCCTTGTGCGGCGGTGACAAAGCGTATTTAGTCAGTATTCGACGCCCTTGGAATGTGAACGGGCTGCATTTTTTCAACTTGAAATTTAATGACTATTCCTATAGTGACCTTTAGAAAAAGTGAAAGATTGCGTTTGTTTACATTTCCATGAAAGCTGTACACCACCAACGTACAAAGACAGTCTCACACCAAAAAAAAAATAATAATAATCTTGGGCTCGTCCCCTCCATGAACCGACACATGACTCAAGTTCACAGACAAAACAACAACAAAAAATCAAAGCATCGTGTCTTTCTGTTTATAGAACCAACTTCTTGATTCAATTTTCACCAACTGTACTTCCTGTTGTTGTGTGTGCAGTTTCCCTGTGCAAAGAGGGATGCCGCGACTAGGGATATACAGGACTGGATCCAAACGTGGACAAGGCAGGCAAGTACTACAAGTTCAGTGATTAACGGCAAAGAAGTTCGAAAGCAAAAAAACACAAGACAAGAACACAACTTTGACGAACTGACCAGGACTGAGCGGAAAATAACTGAAAACATGGTGAGCAGGTGGGTCATGTGACTGGAGCAGGTGGAAAAGTCTGAGGGTATGTGGTGGACAGGTAAAAAATGGCGATGACCTGGTGTAAGAAAGTGTGATAGAATGTGACAAGACACTTGCAGTACCTTTTGGCTTTACCTCCAACTAATGTGGGTTAGTTCATCTGGATAAAGAAGTCAAATGAAGCTTCAAAAGGAGCGTTCAGATCATCACACAGCATCTGAAACCCTCCTTCACCCATTTACGATGTCGCAATCAGTGGCTGACAATAACCTAACAACCACGCCCACTTCGTGTGATTTGACAGGCAGGCAGACTGGCCATCGGGAGCACCGGGACACTTCAGGCCAGCTGAATGACCCAGAGTGTCAGGCCAGTGACGGGTAAATCAAACTGAAAACATCACGGAGCAGCTACAGTCTCTCAGAACTGTAGATCCCCCTAATCTGATGGTTAAAAGCAGGCAGTGCTTTTGGATCTCTGCCTACCATCACATGCAATTCAATATACATGAAAAACAGATTTATAACTGATAACTTAATACATAATACACACTCAGTACAAATACATAAGATGCATACACAAATACACATGCATGCACACAGGATTGTATTTCCATGCATCATGTTTCAGACGTCTGTCCTCAGCATAAGCAGAACTTTCTCTGCACAGAGCATTTGTTTTTATCTCTTTACAAGTCGATGGTTAGTTGCTACTCTGTGCGCCCAAGAGGACGCCGTGAACCCAGCAGCGCGGCCAGATCACAGTCAAGTGCGCCCTGCCAAGTGTGGCGGGAGCGTGCCAAGCACACCTTTAGCAGTTCCGTGGCCAGGCGTCCTTTGGCACACCTGTGGCACACTTGGGCACAGGTTGGGATTAGAAAGAACGGTCCTGAGGCAGTTATAAGCGGAGCTAGAAGTTATGAGTGATTCGCAGTTTTTCATGGAGCTGTGTGAACTGTTTTCAACGTGTCAACACGCCTGTTGATGAGCAGAAGAAACTGTGTCGAATAATTAATCAAAACAACACATATGATGTGCACATACAGTAAACACGGGGGATTCTGTGGTTATTGTACAACAGTCTGATGCTGGTTGAACAAAACGTAACCACATCATCACTGGAACAGATACCTGCTGTAAAGAGAGTCACCAGAGTAAAGGAAAGGCCTTCAGTATAGTACTACTAACTGTCATGACAGTCAGCTTTATTCTGCCTCGCTGGCATTAAAGCCATAACATGATGATGTAGAACCAAAGTTATTCTTGCTGTCACTACTATTAACTAAATTATACATATTTACCAAACTAATTGTCTGCAAATTAATGTTTCTGTTCATGCAGCAAACAGAAAAAGATCAAAGAAAGGTCTAATAGAAGATATCAAATAATGATGTATTTTACTTTTACAGTGGCTATTTCCGTTTATTATGTATAACATTTTCATTCAATTGTTTTCCAGTTGCCCATAAGACCTTCTATGTGACAGTATGTAGGAACTCGAGGCAGAGCGTAGCCGCAGATGATGTGGGCTTCTGGGGGGAACATCACGATTGATGTCTGGGTTGACGGCTACACATCACAGACGTCTGCACATTGGATCATATTTGGACAGAATGCCACCAAACACACAGAGGAGACAAAAAGACATTTCAAGGCTCATGTGATGCCCCAGGTGTGTCTGTAGGTGAACTGTTGTTCCAGACAGTGGCTGGACACTGAAAGTTGTTGTTTTCACACTGTTGTGTTTCTACATCCTGCTGTATCAATAAAGCTTTTACTTTTAATCAACATGTTCCTTCCATGTTTCATGTTTTTTTTTTCCATTCCCCCCATGAATTCATATTCAAGTCAAGTCAATTTTATTTATATAGCCCTAAATCACAA
Source organism: Sebastolobus alascanus (assembly GCA_916701645.2). Lineage (NCBI taxonomy): Eukaryota > Metazoa > Chordata > Actinopteri > Perciformes > Sebastidae > Sebastolobus > Sebastolobus alascanus. The sequence goes on from CAKAOJ020000547.1 coordinate 123,864, forward strand.
ATCACAAATTTGCCTCGGGGGGCTTTACAATCAGTACAGGATACGACACCCTCTGCACCAAATTGTACTATTAAAAAAAGGAAAAAAATTCTCCCCCTTTTACGTTTGTCTTTACAGGTCCATATGTGAGAGCTCAGTGACGTATTTGTTGTGAAGCCATACAGAAGTAACGTGTGTACATGTAGCTGGAGGCTGAAACCCTGCAGATAAATAGATGAGCAATGTTCCTCTTGGCTGCCTAACAGCCTCTGCCAAGCCCCACCAATATTCACCCAGCTGGCCAGGAACATACAGAACGACACACTAACATAATGTACACACACATACACACACACACACACACACACACACACACACACACACCATCACCAGCCCAGACTCCATGGAGGTATGACCATCTGCCCCCAGCTACAAATGGAGAGCAAGTTCTTTTTGACCGTGAGCAAGATGCTCGGGCTAATGAGGCTCTGGTGTCTGCATTCACCTTCAGTGCCAGTTTAACACCACACACACACACACACACACACACACACACACTCAAACAAACACACCATGCAGAGGCCAGACCTGTGTGGTTTGAACAGCGCTGCACACTCTTATCCTTGAATATATATATATAATTCAAGAATGCATACAACATCTGAGAACAAACTAACTGTGTTACAGTTTCAGGGCCGATGAGTGTTATTAATACCAAACATGCATTTCTGTTGGGCTGAGAGGAAACCCACTGGGCCCACCGGTAGGCCTCAGAGCACCATCTAGTGGGCCACGGAGGTACTTCCAAATGGTTAGATTGAACTCTTCAAAATCCGAGGCCGCTATTCTGTGTTTCAGAGGTTGCAGCAGGCTCAGTTTCTCACTTTTAAAGCTAGAGTGGAGATACTGATATCATATGAATCTAAAAAAAAACCTAAGGAATCCATTGTTCCCAACAAAGTCATGCTAACTTGTTGGAAAGAGTGCTAAATAACGCTTCAAATTTAACGTTCTCGGATGCAGTGACAAAAAATGGAGCGGTTTCTTAAACGAAAAAGTGATGTTGGAGATGACCCTGCTCCAGTAAAAGCTCCACAGCCTGCGGTGAGGAAGTATGACTCTGATTACTTTGGATTCATAGTGGCAGGCGGTGATGGGTGAGGGTACGCTGAGTATTTATGTGGGTCTTTACAGCTGACAGATGTATAACACATATTTATAGCCCAGTTTGTCATTTATTTGGGAAGGTGGTCCTCAGAAATTTTGTATTAATAAGAAGTGAACCTCAAGTTACAAAAGGTTGAGAACCCCTGGACTACAAAACTCTATTCCTCCTGCAGATGTTTCTGTTTCAGTCCGACACTAAAGGCCAGACGCCAGGATGAAGTGACTGAGGGGGATGCTCAATATTTTGCGAGGGGGCAATTTTTTTCATAAAATGAAAATGTATTGATTTAATCATACAATTGCCTCAGAAAGGTTAAATAACAGCAACATAAGGCTACTGTTCAAAAATCAAAGAATACATTTATTAATCAGAGCACTCATATAAGAACGTAAATATATTTTAAACTTATGAACGATTTTCTGTCAAAATCAGCAGGCGGAGGAGCGTAGACACAGCTCCCTCTCTCTCTCTCCCTCTCTCTCTCTCTCTCTCTCTCTCTCGGCTTCAACCACAACAAACAAGCAGGCTAATAACCAAACTAAGTGACTTGTTCTGTCTATCTATCTCCGCTCTGTTTCATTATGGATACAATATACAGGCTTTTATTCATAGCTGGAAGCAGCTGGAACGTACCACTCCTGCAGAATGCTTCCAGCTGTGTAAAGGACATAACCATACCCTCTGTTGTAGGCTTTTAACATGAAACATCTGCAGGAAGAGTTGAATTTCATTGACAGCAGCAAAAACAATCAAAAACAAAAACCCAAACAGAAGTGGATGGAATTTGTGAAAAAAATGATAAACTGCTTATAAGGCGAATGTATACAGTACCTACTGTAGGTCTACAGCTGTCGTTTTGTTAAAGCTGAAAAGACAGAGACAGAACATGTAAATCCCTGACGGTGCAATACATTTCTATGAAGTGCAATCACTTTCTTTCATTTCTGTCATTGTCATTCCTCTCATTCTTCCGGTGAATTTGATATGCAATTTCACATTCATTCAATAAGTCAGTCAGTCAGTCATAATAAATAAATAAATGACAAAATGAATAAATATTAAATGATAAATAAAATGAATGATAATTATAAAATTACCACCTGCAAACTGCATTTCAGAGAAAATATTTAATTTCAATTGTGAATAATTAGACAAATTTAATAAGACTACATTTCCAAAGACCAATCTGACTTCAACATGACACCATTCAGATTAGTTTACTAGAATGATCACACTGGTGAGATCGTACACATCAAAGGGTTAAATTAAACAGTGTTATTTAGAGAAAACACAAAGATATATAAGATATATATTGTATATCGCAGCATAGCCTAAATATATGGAGATATTATTTATAAGCCATATTGCCCAGCCATAGTCAGTATTATTGTTTGTCCATTTACCATTTTTGCACCTGACCTTGGCACACATTAGATACTGCATATGTATATGTACTGTATGTATATTTGTCCTAAATTTAACCATCTAGTTATGGTGCCTAAACCAAACTGTACATGAAAACTGAAAAAAATAATTTAAAACTCTTTGCATGTAGTTTGTTGCTCTTCATATAACTACTAGTGTGTAGATAGCTGAATATATAATTATTGGTTTATATAATCATGTAATAGTTTGAACTGGCATACGTAGAGTTTTAAAATGGAGATGATATCAGTTTTGTGGTATGAAAAATAAACTCATGCAAATAAGTGCCTTTTTTTTTGATGATGACTATTTTTATCACCATCAGCGTTTAGTCAGTATGGTTAAAGAGCTCCATCTGGAACCCCAAGCTGCTCACTCCCACCAGCTCCGAGTGTTATTAGCACCTTTTAGACAATTCCTGCCCTGACGATAAAGGAAAGAGGAAGCCCGGCCCACCTGCTCCCATCTGCTTCATGCTGCTATCAGACGCTGTCAGTTCAAACTGAAAGCTGTATGGAGGATGAAATGTAGCACCTCGTCGTATTTTATTTATTTATTTAACCTTTATTTAACCAGGAGGTCCCTTGAGATTAAAATCTCTGTTTCGAGGGAGACCTGGCCAAGATGGCACACCATTACAAAGTTACAAAAATTATACAATGGAGAATGTTAAAACAGACAAAAGACAACAGATACATAATACAAAATCCAGTTTAGGAATAGCAATTGCACTCTTCAGTTACACAGTTTTTTTATCAGAGCTTTGAACTCTCCCAGGGAGACAAAATCATGAAGCTGTAGTGTGTTCTGAAGGTTATTCCATAAACATGTTTATTTGATTGTTTTGTTGTTGTTGAACCTATTCTTCACAGTCTCCTCCACACTAACACAGAGCTGTGAACTTTAAGGAGGATTTTTTGCATTTTTAATGCCCCCGGTAGCCACAACTTAAGAGTTCAAGAATGGACTGGCTTGCCCGTGGAAGAGTTGACCACAATGGTCTCCAATCACCTGGGTCCATCCATCCCCAGTCTGTTGGAGATGACATATTTGGTGCCACCTCAAGTGTTTGTCTCCAACACTGTCCTCCTAGATACACTGCTCCTTTGAGGTTGCCAGTTCAGGGGTGTATGCTCCATTCCTCTTCCTGTCTTTGTGAACAACTCAAGACTTTGACAGAGCACATGAGCACAGAGTAACATCCTTCTCTTCACTCTCACCCACAAGAAACAGATCAGATTTAATCCTTGCACGCATTAAGAGGCAGATACACAGATGCTACTCATGCGGCGGATGGTGCAAGAAAGAAAAGTCTTTAAGAAGATCACCCTGTGCATTGTGGACGCAGATATTATGGTCCTACCCATTGCACATGTGCCAGAACTGGACATTGAGGAGCTGTAGGTGACATTTGTGACTGACAAGAACTTCAAATTTATATATACTCATGCAAATTTTCTGTGTTTTGACAAATCCAAGGCCCTACCTGTGTTCCATGCCTTCCTTGCATTTGCAACCAGGGGCAGGAAGACAGCATGGGACACCTGGAATGCCAATGACATGGCAACAGAAGCCTTCATGGCTCTGTCAGAGGCTCCAAAAAGCATTCCAGAGGAGTTCATTTCCATTGTGGAGTGCAGTGGGGGAAAAAAAAAAAAAAAGGGCACCAGCTGCATGCGGTGGGGCACCAGCACACAGAAAGTTTTCTAGTATGTAGGGCGGCCTATATGGCATATCTGTTTTTTAAATTTTACGGCCACCCTAGAGGGTGTTGTTTTCTTCTTTTAAGGGCAACCTGAGGGAACCTCATCATGTTTTATCTACCATAGGGGCACTGAAGAGTTGTTAAAAAGAAAAAAAGATTAGAGTAAGGAGCAAATCCCTCCAACTAAGGATGCACTGCTGCAGCACCTCAGAAGAGCAGTTTGAGGAGGAGACTATTGTGGTCAACTCCTTCACAGGCAAGCCAGTCCATCCTTGAACTCTTGTGGCTGCCGGGGGCATTGAAAATGCAGAAACAGCCTCAATAAAGTGCATAACTCTGTGTCAATATGGAGGAGACTGCGAAGCAGACAATGAAAAATAAGTTCAGCAACAACAACAAAACATTGAAATAAACATGTTTCTGGAATATATTTTTTTCTTTGTGTTTGACACATTCTTTTTAAGCTAAGTTGTTAAGGTCATATTGAATAGTGTTCTACTGTTTACAGTCACTGTACTGTCAGGGTTAATGAACAAAAGGATAAAGCTCTACACAACATGCATTCATTTTCCTCACATTGAATCACATTGAATAACTATTCAACTGAACAGTTCACAATGTTGGGTATGGTATCATTGTAATTGTTGACCATCAAAACAAGACATCATTTTCACAGATCACCTGGACTAATACGAGTTGATCTGTTATCTGGATGTTTGGTGTGCAGCATAAGTTACCATGGCGATCTACCCTGGTAAGAAGTGAACCACCATCACAGGACTGAAAACCCCAGAGTTAAATCTGAAGTTACCTCGCTAACTCCAAATCCCGCTTCGTTAAAAAGGCGGCTGGCTCTGTCCTGGGGGGTGGAGCTTGATTCTTTGGTGGCGGTGTCAGAGCAGCCCGTTCTCATTCCCAGGGTTTCATATAACGAGGCTTTGTCACGGCCGTCGGTGTGTGATACCGCCGCACAAGTCACCCTTTCCATTAACCTTTCTCACTGCAGTAGTTTTCTTTATGTATCAAATCATAAACTCGGATCGCCACTCTTTACATCAGACCTTTTTTTTATAGCTTTTACTAAACGATCTCTCAGATTCTTTCACAGCCTCTTCTTTCCCCAGTGTGTTGCCTGTTTCTTTCCAAGTATTTAATGTCATGTGACTGTCCCTGTAGTCATGTGACTGTCCCTGTGGTCATGTGACCGTCCCTGAGGTCTGTCATTGAACAGTTATAGAGATGTCTGTACAGGCCAACCTGCTCGGCCAGTCTTCCCTCGAAGTCGTCCATGTTGAAGTGAAAGGCGCGTAGTTACAAAAATTCAGAGGTGCACCACGCGGAAGCCGTCATGATGTAATTTTCTGGCGCGCACCTCGCGCCGGCTTCACTACAGGGACCATAAACCGAGCTTAATCAATGGAGCGGGAGGGTGGTTCTCCATCAATGTGCAATCCTGTTGGTCGAAAAACAAGGAAATGACACATCATCAATAGGGGAGGAGAAAAAAGGAAAAAGGGGCAAGAAGGGGAATTAAAAGGAAGTGAAGGAAAGAGGAGATGAGAGGTAAACATAAATGATTAAAACAAAGACAAATATGATAAAATGTGACGACTAAGTCGAGGTGGACTTAATACTTTCTTATGTAGGTCTACACATGATGGTTATAGATTATAGATTGATTCCTTAATCTATAACTATAGTCTGATACACATGTTTCTGCCAACAAACACATGTTGAAAACACAAAATACAGTTTTCTATTGTTAAGGAAGTGATATTTCATAAATATTTCTGTTCATACAGTGGATGTACACCTGAAAGATCCAAAGAGCACCTGTGTGTGATCACCACAAAGACCCAGCAGCTGTTTCTACTCCGTTGTCTTATAATTATACAATTATTTGGATGTAATTTCCAAGAAATGTCAAAGAAGCTACATGCTAATTATCATCTACTTACCAGTAAACAGCAACCTGGGAATAAAGCATTTGTAACGCCTATCAATTAACTTCATATTACTTTACTGGAAATGGATTAAAGAAATTACCAGCTATTTATTACCTGCTTTGAAAAATAGCAGAATATAATTATTAAAGGGGACATAACATGCTCATTTTCAGGTTCATACTTGTATTTTGGGTTTCTACTAGAACATCTTTACATGCTGTAATGTTAAAAAAAAACACTTTATTTTCCTCAAACTGTCTGCCTGAATATACCTGTATTCACCCTCTGTCTGAAACGCTCCGTTTTAGTACATTTCAACGGAATTGCGTTGCTAGGCAACAGCTTGGGTCCATGTTTACTTCCTGTCAGCTGATGTCATTCACATCCACTGCAACAGGAAATAAACTGTGGTCCATTTAGAATATTTACGTTTAAAACTTTGAAATGGTCTAAATATTGTACATTTGTGACATCACAAATGGACAGAAATCCTGACAGCTTGTTTCAAAAGCTCAGTTTCTGAATACGGGCTGTGTGTGTTTCTCTGTGGATTAAGCGTTTCGATACTTTCACAGCATTTATATACAACTTAAACCTGCTTTGTAATATAAAAGCAATGAGAATGTCACTTTTTACAAAATGGGACCTTTAAATAATGTTGGGGTAATTTCAAAGAAATTTCAAACGTTACTCGCTAATTATTACCTACTTACCATGACATGTGTAGACCTGTAAAATGAAGTGTTGAATTGATAACATCCACACTGACTGCCGGCCCTCTCAAGGCCTCTCTCTGGATGTTGTCAGCTTTTTTTTTCTTACTCTACCTCTTGGCGTGCCATGCCGGCTCGGCTCGGCTCGGCTCTCCTCTACGCTGGTTTCCCTGGCAAAGGAGACGAGTGCCTGACTTCCTCCAACATGTAATTTGTTCTGGCATTGTGATGGAGACAGGTGAGCTCCACTAATGAGCCTGAATGCACCGCGCCACGCTGTAAAATCACTGGAAGGATCCCGATGACAGCTCTGTCCCTCTTAATTGCTGTTTTTGCTGATGTGTGTATTTAAGTCAAACTTAGAGGACAGACACATCTGACGGAGATCCTGCTGTTCCACATGGTGGAATATTTCTGGCTTGCCTAAAGCTTAATTATACAGAATGTCACATCTAGGAGCAGTGGAGACCCCAGATCTAATGAGTGAAAAGCAGTGAAATAATTTGTCACCATTTGGGACGCACTCTGTGGAAGGCAGCTGACTTTTGATGAAGATTTTTTGGTGAGGCTGTGATGATCCTCTCAGACTAATGCTGGGTAAATGTGTTTAATTAGAAGAGTGTGCTTTGCCCTAATTATGGTCTGAGAAGCACCATTAACTATTGCAGTGTGTTGTTTTTTGAAAGTTCATCGGGGACTAGCGGTGCAGGGCTTGTGTTTAACGCTCTCGGCTGCACTCCAGACGCTGTGTATCCTGCAGTTACAAATATTATTCACAGTTGACTTTGCTGCGTGTGAACGGTAAAATCCTTCCTATGTGATGCCAAAAAAATTCTCCCTGCGTCTCTTTATCACCCTTTCTTCTTCCCTTTGCCGATCCGCGCAGTTTGCCATCGGAAAACCATCTAGTATGATTTGAAACTGCATAAGAGTTGCCCTTCAGGTTAAAGCAGCCAATGTAATCCTTGTAATCACGGATTGTACTCAAAGCCTCGGGGGGGGGGAGGCTGGGAACACGCTGCATGCTGGTGAGGAGCTGTGACCCGTACACCGTTCACTGCACTGCTTTATTTCTCCACCTTTTAAGAGATATGTGTTGGGAGAGTAAAAGTGACAGATAATGTTTCCAGCCTGTTCCTGGATATGCATGCAACCAATATGGAATGACAGGTGCATTTCCGAAAAAGAGAGACCATAATGTTTTTCTATTTAGCTCTTGACAGTTTGCCTTCATCATAACATGAGCTTAAGGGCTTCCGAAGCAGCGTGATTATTGCCGGCCCCCCAGCGCCTCTCTGCCCAGGAATTGAATTCCTTTATGGGGAGACTGTTAAAGGCCTTGTCTGAAAGGATGCAGACAAATCAGCATACTAAGTGAGTTTTATATGTTCCATTTCTCTGACCTCCATCTTTGAATTGAGAGGGAAAAATGTACCCCCCTTTTCCTCAAGTGCGACCTCACCTGACTCAGTTGGCCAGAAATTTATGAATTTATAAAAGACACTGCACATAATGCTCACTAAAGCGTCACAGACTCTCCCGACATTTTGAAATATTTATGTGCCCTGCAGGATGTCATTATCACTGTATTTTGATGTAGCCTCACCTTAACCCCATTTTAACGCTGCACACTCGGTATGTTCCACAGACGGACTGAGGAGGCTTTAGTAACTCATTCTATGCAGTAATAGATTCCTGTCAACCTGCTGCTATTAGAGAATATTTACAGTTTTTTTACATTAAATTGTTACTGTAGTTTTCACCTTGTGTGTGTCATCATGGCAAAATGTTGTCCTGAAGACACCTACTGTAGTGTACTGTAGACATCTAAGACTGGATGGCTTTACATTTTCTCAAGTTCAATGAGAACAAAACTGAAGTTATTATTTTTGGACACAATGGAGGCAGAAACGACCCCAACATGGACCTTTCTTTCCCCCCTCGAACCTTTTCTCCTTCCATCTGTAAAGAACCTAGGGGTTATAATGGACAAGGATTTTAAAATGGACAAACAAATAAACTCATTTGTGAATTCAAGTTTTTTCCAACTGCAGCTTTTATCCAGGGTTAAGTCCTTTTTATCTTTTAATGATTTTGTAAAGGTAATGCATGCTTTTATCACCACACGTCTTTATTATTGTAATGCACTTTACGTTGGTGTTAGTCGAGCCTCTTTGTCTCGTCTGCAGCTTGATCAGAACGCAGCAGCTCGTCTTTTAACTGGTTCACGTAAACGTGAGCACGTCTTTCCGATTCTGGTTTCTCTTCTCTGGCTCCCTGTGAGTGTTTTAGGATTGATTTTAAGATTTTATTATTACATATAAAGCTCCGACCTCTCTCTCAGACCTTTTAAAACCACGTCTTTTATCAAGGACGCTCAGAGCCACTGAGCAGTTGCTTCTGACTGTCCCAAGGTCAAAGGTCAAGCTCAGGGGTGACCGAGCCTTTTCAGCTCTGGAGCGCTCTGCCTCCACACGTTGGGCTGCCCCCCCCCACTGCCTGTTTTTAAATCAAACCTCAAAACGCACTTTCATTCCTCGGCTTTTGGCTCGGCATGAGAGTTGACTATTTTAATCCTTTTAACCTTTCCTATTGGTCTTTACGCTTTTATTATTTCAATGTGCTTTGGTTTTAAGTTGGTCTGAGTGTTTTATTGTGTTGTTTTTATGTTTTTTTATGTTTAATTGTACAGCACTTTGGTCAACTTTTGTTGTTGTTAAATGTGCTTTGTAAATAAATTTGGATTGGATTGGATAGTGGGAACTACCACACAAGTACTTTGAGTACTTTGCAGGTTTGTCTGTCTGTGGACAGATTTCATCAACGCGATAGCTTCACAACCGTGCAAGACGCAGTCACAAGTCTTTACAGGTGTGTAGTTGAGATTGAGAACGGTCACGTGTTAAAACCTTCCACCATGCAACCGTTTCACATTGTTAAATAAACGACAGTCATATATGTCTTTTTGTGAGTCATTGGGAAGCGACCTATTCTGTCGTTTAGGTATAAGGACGTGTTGCAGAGTCTCAAGGAATACACTAGCCCGTTCTCATTCCTCTGGCGTCATACGGCGAGGCTTTGTCACGGCCATTAGCGTTCGATACCGCCGCACAAAGCAAAGTAAAAAGCAAAGCAAAAGTAAACGCTCCAAGAAAGTGCACAGGGATTGTGTTGACGTAGTTTAAAAAGTGAAAAGACACAGCGAGGTGGGCGGAGGTGGATGGGTCCAACAAACACAAGGCTTTCATCCAGGAGACCGCTGTCCGTGTCCCGTTACAATCAGCTGTTCATTAGTGTCCCGTGTTCACAACGTTCAGCGTTATTTTCACTGTACAACCGTAGTAGCTTTAAGCCCAACCATGTAGTTCTTTCCTAAACCTAAACTATGGTGGTTTTGTTGCCTAATCCTAAGGTAACGCCAACTATAGTGGATTTGATGATGAAAATAAAGTGACGCCAACGGGCGTTGAGAAGCGATGGTATGTGATGAGTTGGGATGAGAACGTGTTGAATACAGATAGCTTCAGCTTCTTCAGCCACACTCTTGTCCAACAAAGCTGTTTGACTTTGTGTTCATATTCAGCAAGATAAATGTAAAGGTGCTGTACTCTGATTTGTCTGAAATATATTCAGTATTTCTAAAAAAACAGAACATTTTATTCTTCATTAATTTTTGAATATTCACCCAAACATCTGCAGAGTTATCAGCAGAGCACTGGTTGTTTTTCCTCTAACATGCCCACTCCAGATAAAATAGTCCTCCTTGAGTTGAAATTGCTGTGCTGCACATTGGGAATTGGATGGGAATCATGCTTTTCTGAGGTTGAAGACTATTTAGCAAGTTGAATGTAATTGCCACTCAACACTTCTGTGTGCAGACATTTCATTTCAGAGGTTTACCAGCTCTCTCAAAAAAATATATAAAAAAGTCACCATTTCTTTTCATTATGGTAATTTATGCTTCCTTAAGTCCTCTCTCCTCCCGTGACCCAGAAATCGTTCCCTCTCCTCCATCATAAAGGATCTTCCGATCCTTAAATGCACCTCGAGGAGACGAGGAGCAAGTAGAGAGGAGGCTTCTGGAGGAGCTGAGGGTGAGGAAACGCCGGTAAACAGGCGTAACACACAGCTGAAATAATCTCAAAACGTGGCAGAACTCTACAAATACAACTGTTCCTTTTGTATTCATAAGTTGTAGTTATTTAAGATGATCAGACTTTTTGCCCTTCACCGTTTTGTGTGGCGCCTCGTAAGGCGCTGTTCTAACCGCATTCCTTAATGACATTTCACCTTGATATTACTGATGCTTATCAAGGCTGTGACTTAGAGGTAGATTGGTGGGAGCACCAATCGGAAGGTCGGCGGTTCGATCCCCAGCTCCTTCGGTCAACATGTCAAAGTGTCCTTGAGCAAGATAGTTGACCCCAACGAAGGCTGTGGGCGGTGTGTGGATGAGTATTTAGATTAGATCCTGATGGGCAGGTTGACACATTGTGTAACAGCCTCTGCCATCAGTGTATGAATGTATGTGAATGGGTGAATGTAGTGTAAAGCACTTTGAGTGGTCGGAAGACTAAAAAGGTGCTATAAAAATGCAAGTCCATTTACCATCTTGAATGTAGGCTACACCTAATTCAACTGCTATAATCGTGACATGACGTTTCAAGCTGCAAACAGCTGTTGACGTCAAAATATTATATCAATAACAACGTTCTCTTACATTCAGCACTAATTTGTTGTTTTTCATGTCGTCATATACTGTAGATATGTGTGTTTGTGTGTATATAATATATATCACACTATCATATAACTACAAACACACGTCATATCCGATGCCAGGATGTCTCATTTTGTTAAATACCTGTTGCCTCGACTCCTCTTCCCTCACATCTCCCGTGTGAGGGACTAAGATGCGAGGAGAGGAGGCTAGGAAAGGAATCGAGGAGATACGTTAGCAAGCGTAAGGAAAAGCACCCACAGTCTTTGGAGAGAAGGGTCACTTTTTAACAAACACAAGGCCTTCATCCAGGAGACCGCTGTTTGTGTCCCGTGTGTCAAGTTACAATCAGCTGTTAGTTTGTGTCCCGTGTTCACAACGTTCAGCGTCATTTAAGCTCAACCATGTTGTTTTTTTCCTAAACCTAACTATAGCGGCTTTATTGCCTGAACCTAAGTATGTGTTTTTGTTTACTTCACAACGTTAAGCACGTGTTTACTGCGACCACAAAGAGTGACGCCTAGAGGTCTGACAAAGCGTCAGTATGTGACGGGTTGGGATGAGAACACGTTGCTAAACTTTAATATTAGTGTATTTGGCATTGCAGGTCATCTCTGATGATTGATACATAAACATCTTGCTTTTGGAGATGACCTGAGAAAACCTGAAGAGATTAGCATCCCACTGCCAGACTACATCTTGCTCGACTTAAATATCAACTATAATATTCAAGCCTGGACAAATCCGGAGTATTGACTTGCAACTGCACGGCAGGAACTGATGTCAATTGATGTGTAGTAATTTCATTGATTGTTTTGTGGATATGCACCATTGAAGCACAGTAGGATAAGGGCCTTAAAGAGTAACCTGACACCAGACTGAAATGGGGCGTAGACTACTATCACTTCTTCTGTGCACAACAGTGCTGATTAGACTGAGCTATTAATGAGCCTGACCCCAGGCTTAAACTTTAAATAATTAGAGAAGTTTACAGCTATTAAGAAAACTAGGAATTAAGATTTAGATGTTCTCAAAGCATCTTTATTATTATGACAATATAAAAAGGCTTCATATTAAACCTACAGTATGTCACGCATGCGCATATCAATAATGAAACCTTTATAGAATCCTTTAATAAAAAGGGTGAGATCAAAAGTCATTCATCAAATCATACTGTAGGCCCTTGAAGGTACAAATATTGTAGCCTCCCTGAATGAGAGACCACTTCTGAATGAAGGCTGGCTATTCCATATAGTCGTATATCTGAAAAATAAAATAGTGTGAAACCTTGTCAGCTCAGCTGGTGCATGGAGCCGTGCACATTTGGACACTTCGCTATATGTGCCATTTATACCTTTGTTACAACTAGTCTATTATCTACTATGCATTTTGCCTGCATTGACCCAGATGAGCTGTCATGTGAACGTGCGGTTTACGTAACTCGAATCCAGTATTCCACTGCACAGATGTTATACCACGGGTGGCCGTGTTGGTAAGCAGCCTGTATTGTTTTTCACAAGTTGACAGAAATACTTTCACTTCCATGAAAGGCGTATTAAAAGCATATTTAGTCCATGAAGAACAAAGCTAAGGTTGAGCTTGCTATTAAAGACGCTGTGTCCCTTGAGATTTGCAAGACACAAACAGCTGTTTCAACGCTGTTTCAGTGCGCCTCCCTTGCTGATTTTGAATGTATATGTTGTTGTTATTTAGCCTTTCTGGGGCATATTGCATATTCATCCTGGCGCTAGACCTGTATTTGTCACACCTCCTTCACCCCTCCTTCACACCTCCTTCACCCCTCCTGCACACCTCCTGCACACCTCCTTCACACCTCCTTCACTCCTCCTTCACACCTCCTTCACCCCTCCTGCACACCTCCTGCACACCTCCTTCACACCTCCTTCACCCCTCCTTCACACCTCCTTCACCCCTCCTTCACACCTCCTTCACTCCTCCTTCACACCTCCTTCATCCCTCCTTCACCCCTCCTTCACACCTCCTGCACACCTCCTTCACACCTCCTTCACCCCTCCTTCACACCTCCTGCACACCTCCTTCACACCTCCTTCACCCCTCCTTCACACCTCCTTCACCCCTCCTTCACTCCTCCTTCACCCCTCCTTCACTCCTCTTTCCAACGTCTCTGGCGACCACCATGGTTAATGGTTAATGTTAACAGTGCAGTCAAACGCACTCCCATTGTTTTATTGAAGAAGTCAGTTTATATGAATTGCAACCACCATCTGATATCATGTTGTGCATAGTGTGACAAAGTGGAATAACCTCGCTGAGAAGTTAGTAGGTGTGCACACTATCATTCACCGTTCCATTACGAAACAATGCCGACAAACACCATTGTCTTGTTTTGTAGATACATTTTGATGAATAATATATTTCCTGTGACTGCTTCAAAATAAAATCCACCGCATGTTTTGCCATTTGAATGCTTTAAAGGTTAAGCAAGGAAATGTTTTGTTTGCATGAACAGTGACCAGTAATTAGTGAGGCTGATATACTATATTATTTCTTATGAGTCCGTTCTGCATGTGAAGGCAATTTGAATCCAGTGCTGGGATGGTGGACTTTGCTTTTAACAATGAAAACTACAATATAGAGATGTTATTACTATGACTAAATATATTGGATGGCTATTGCTGGAAAAAAAAAACATGTTGGTTTGATTCCATGACAATTTTAAAGGATTTTTATCTTTAAAACTCTATTGATTTTAGTTGTCTGATTTTCTGCAAAATGGATAGTAGTCTAATGTGTACAGTACTTTGTACTTGATGGGATTAAAGGCATTATGTTATACGTTCAATGTGCACAGTGTGGAAAAAAAAATAGGGGTCAATAGGGTTCCGCTGCTTCTTTTTTGCCCCAGGGTCTCCTAGTATATCATACAGCCTACTTTAGATGATGCCCTTCTACAGATGATCCACTTATGGCCTTACCAGGTTGGATTAGAACTCAAAACAAGATAGACAGTCAGTTTTTACTCTACATATCTTAACACTTAACTTAAAGAACAACTTTATTTAGTGTGTCCAACTGAAACATTACCACCTCTGAACCTTCATGCAAATTTTGTCAGCTCTTAAGATACCAGTAACATCCAAATATAAATTAAATGACTTTTAATGAGAGTTCACAATATCAGAAGCTATTGTCTTTATTGTGTCTTTAATATGTCTTTATTACGACAGGAAGGAGTTTTAACATGAATTGGCTTCACAGTGAGAGCTTAGACTTCTCTTTACTCTTTCACAGGATACATTTAAGAACTACTCCTACTGTGATATTAATGTTCAGAATGTCGCCATTCATCTCTACCTTTTTGAATCTGGTCCTCTCTCTAGGTTCCATGGTGGAGAGGAGGTCGTGTTGCTCTGGCTCTGGCTCTATCTATTCGGCGGGGAGAGGAGGTTGTGTTGCTCTGGCTCTACCTATCTGGTGTGGAGAGGAGGTCGTGTTGCTCTGGCTCTATCCATCTGGCGTGGAGAGGAGGTCGTGTTGCTCTGGCTCTACCTATCTGGTGTGGAGAGGAGGTCGTGTTGCTCTGGCTCTACCTATCTGGTGTGGAGAGGAGGTCGTGTTGCTCTGGCTCTATCCATCTGGCGTGGAGAGGAGGTCGTGTTGCTCTGGCTCTACCTATCTGGTGTGGAGAGGAGGTCGTGTTGCTCTGGCTCTACCTATCTGGCGTGGAGAGGAGGTCGTGTTGCTCTGGCTCTACCTATCTGGTGTGGAGAGGAGGTCGTGTTGCTCTGGCTCTATCCATCTGGTGTGGAGAGGAGGTCGTGTTGCTCTGGCTCTATCCATCTGGCGTGGAGAGGAGGTTGTGTTGCTCTGGCTCTATCTATCTGGCGTGGAGAGGAGGTCGTATTGCTCTGGATCTATCTAGCTGCCGACGCCAGGAAGCTGCTTGACATCCTCCTGGATCCACCCTTTCACACATGTTCACATTATATGTATTATTTTTTGTCATATGGATTGTCTATGTTGTATTTTCATTATGTTGTTACTCTGTACACACGACATCTATTGCACGTCTGTCCATCCTGGAAGGGGGATCCCTCCTCTGTTGCTCTTCCTGAGGTTTCGAACATTTCTTTCCCTGTTCAAAGGTTTTTTTTTTGGTTTTGTTAATCGTTCATCCATCTGTCCAACACTTTGGTCCAGAGCAACATATCCCAAAGACTACAGGCCAGATTTCCATGAAAGTTGGCTTGGATATCCATGGATTTTTTTTTTGTTCAGTTTAAATGTATCCTGTGGCCAAAGGTCCATGAGGTATCTAAACATATTTCCAGAAGATAGTTCATAATGTTTTTGGTCCTCTTGCATGCATTTCAGGCCATTTACATTTGAGATAGTAGGCCTACATCAAATCTAGCGGGCAGATTGCCATGAAATTAATTGAAAACTGTCCTGCCTCCCAAAGGATATCTGTCCATTTTGTGTGTGTGACATACAGTAAGAGGCGAGATGTTTGTTTGTCAGCCTTGTTCCTAAAACATTCACAGAACCATGAAGTCAATAATTCCCCAGTACACATGTCTTTACAAAATGAATGAAACGTCCAGATTTCCACAGATTTCCAGTTTGATAGCAGAACATGATTTAAGTGATTTATTGTCCTAATTTTGATTCTGTGATTCTAATTAATAGTTTCTTGCAAGCTTATTTCATTATAGCAGAGGTATAGCATTATAGCATAGCTTTCATGAAGTAAGTTTATCATTATTAGCCTATTATTTCAAAGTAGCCTACCGTTTGCTAAAAGGCCTCATCAGCTCTCTGAATGGCTTGTTATAGATGCATGACCATAAATACTCTTTTACAGGTCTGAGCATTATTTATTATATAAATTATTATATTATAATAAAACTCAGGAACCTGAAGATGGTAAAACACATTGTTGCTTTGTCCAAAAATCACTGTTACTTAGTTACTTAGCTATCCAGTGACTTCATGCCAGTCTGCTCAGATTAAAACAAGCCTGTACTGGTGTTATGTTGGTGTACCATTCATTCAACACCTTGCAGTTTGTTCTGCAGAACAAAATCCATGACTTTAACAGCCTTAAATATGGTCAGAACCTGTTTTTTATTCTTTCTCCAAAAACATTCAGGCTAATTGTCTTATTCTATCAGTATATGCTTTAATGTATGGTAAACTATATGATTCAGATTAGTCATTTTACAGTAAGTTAATTTAGAGGAAAACAGAATCAACCAAGTGCGTAATAGCCACGTTGGTCCACAGCACAGAACTGGGCTGGATAGAACCCAGGGTTTGCATAAAGCATTTTTGTTTGATGGTTTGCTTTGAGCATTTAACTACTTAATATCCTTAACTTTTGTAATGAGCTCAGAAAAAAGCTCCTATATATTTGTCATTGTTACTGTTAGCCTACTTGACTATAAAGGTTCTTCAAAATAGAACCATCAACAGGTATGTGTATTCATGTTAATTTATGGTTTAGCCTGTTATTAGTAGAACATTAATGCACACACATTGGCTTCCCATTGTGGCCAGTTAAACATTCCTAGAATCACCACTGGCTGCAGACATTAAGGTTATATTAAAGAAGTGGTTCCATCCAGATGAAAGCAGCTCTTTGTTCTCTAACTGTAGAGCCAGAGGGGGCGAATGGAGAGTTTCCTTTTCTCAGAGGCCGGTCCTTTGTTTTTGAGTTGAATTAATGCGGTTGTGGGTGCTGTCATCTCGGTCTCCAGCGCCGGTTGGTGTCCCATTCATTCAACACATTGCAGTTTGTTCTGCAGAACAAAGTCCATCAGAACCTGCTTTTTATCCAAAACATCCAGGCTAGAACCAACCTAGTGTCACATCAACATGTGTAATAGCCACGTTGGTCCACAGAACAGAACTGGGCTGGATAGAACCCAGGGTTTGCATAAAGCATTTTTGTTTGATGGTTTGCTTTGAGCATTTAACTACTTAATAGCCTTAACTTTTGTAATGAACTCAGAAAAAAGGTCCCATATATTTTTCATTGTTACTGTTAGCCCCCAATAGGACCATCAACAGTTATGTGTATTCATGTTAATTTATGGTTTAGCTTGTTATTAGTAGAACATTAATGCATAAAATAAATTCTAACACATTGGCTTCCCATTGTGGCCTCCGCTGGGCCGCCCCAGTTTAACATTCCTAGAATCACCACTGGCTGCAGACATTAAGGTTATATTAAAGAAGTGGATCCATCCAGATGAAAGCAGCTCTTTGTTCTCTAACTGTAGAGCCAGAGGGGGCGAAGGGAGAGTTTCCTTTTCTCAGAGGCCGGCCCTTTGTTTTTGAGTTGAATTAATGCGGTTGTGGGTGCTGTCATCTCGGTCTCCAGCGCCGGCTCTTTCCTTGCCGTGTTGGAGAGCATCTGTCATGGAGGTCTCTGGTCGTTAGCTCATCTGTCAGCCTCAGACAGCGGCTCACTTGTCACTTGTCATTTCCAGCGCCATATTCAATCGAGCAGTTTTCTTTAGAGACCCTCCGTCTTTGTCATACATGCCAATATTGATTCTGACAACTGCGGGGTGGGGGGGGTGCCCTGATGTCTTTTTATTCTTCTCTTTGTGGGTGTCAGTGTGGACAGTGGATGTAACCATGGGGATTTATTCTTCAAATTCATGCCTGAATGTGGTATAATGTACAACTACATGTCACATTTGCTTGCATGTCAGAAGAGTGGTGCCAAGACAAAGACGCAACCCTGCACCATTTGAAATACTGCCTTCTACTGCCTTCCACAAAAATATACTTACATCACTTATTTTATATTTATCTATTTTAATATTTAAGTCATATATTTTAACTTGCACTATTTTAGGTCTTTGATTCTCATTTTGCTTTTACTTGTGTGATTTTCCTTTTTTATGTGTACATTTTTAATGAACATTGTTGAAGGGTATCTGAGACCCAAAGGCTAAAGGTGTTTGCAGGATGTGAAGACTTACAAAAAAGCCTCTTGGAGATTTACCCGGGCGCTTGCAGCAGCCCCCTTCTCCTAAAAAATACTTAGGATAGGTTAAATGCAGAGGTCAAATTTCATGTATGTACCTGTTTGTACTATGACAAATAAAGGTTTCTTCTTTCTTCTTTTCTTCTTCTACCCTAAACCCAACAGAAGTCGGCCATTATGATTTGAATGTGCTATTTTAGGGCATTTTTTGCCATTTCCAGGCACTATACTTTAACATACTCAAACCATATCCACCCAAAATTTGGTCAGTACCAAGTTTCAACACTTTTGCAATTCTAAATTGCGAAGCTTTTGAGTTTTCGTGGGAACTGTGCTGCCGTAGCGTGGCGGCAAAAAAGCACCTTTCGCCATGAAACAGGAAGTTGTTGTAACTTGAGCTTACATTCCCCAATCTGCTCCAAATTGATCATGCTTGATAAGAGTCCAGGTCTGAAGACATCCACAGGACCATTTTGAATCATAGTCATAGCGCCACCTACTGGCAACAGGAAGTTACATGTTTTGTACTTTGATGTACTCCTCCTTGCAGGTTAATCAGATCCATCTCAAATTTGACCAGAAAAGCCTGAAGATGTGGAGGATGCATTATAGTGAACATTGTGAGTTTTCGTTGAACAGTGTTGCTGTGGCGGTGTGGCAAATTTAATTTGTTGCCATGAAAAAAGAAACTGTTGTAGCTCGACTCCACATGGGTCAAATATTTTCAAAATTTCACACATTTGAGTCCCGACCTGAAGTCATCCACAGGGGTTAGGGTTGCTCAAAAACTCACAAAACTTGGCACACATATTATTTGCGCTAAAATGTGTTATCTGATGTGGTCTCTGTGCTTGGGTGTGGCAAGGGGGCTCGATATCACTCCTTTAACAATTTCAAAGAAGCCACCCTTGCAGTACGTTTCACCTAGATGTACAAAATTTGGTAGGCACATGTAGATATGTAGTGATAAAAAGTCTCTTGGGATTTGCTCCAAACAGCTCCAACAGAAAGTCAGCCATTTTGAATTTTGTGTGTTTTTAGGGCACGGGCACCAACCAGGGGTCCTCGAGGCCGTATTGAAATTGCTATTTTTATTATTATTCCTCTAAGTGTGGCACAATGGCTCGATAGCGCCCCCTACAAAATGTTAACAAAGCAGACTCCAGCGGTGCGTTTCACCTAGCTGTACGAAATTTGGTATGCAGATGTAACATGTGGAGATGTACAAAAAGGCCTATTCATACCATAAACCCAACAGGAAGTTGCCCATTTTGAATACTGTGTGTATTTTGTGTGCATTTTTGGCTTCTTACAGGCGCTGTACTTTAACAAACTCCTCCAACCGAATTAATCAGATTGACTTCAAATTAGGTCAATACAATCTAAAGTCCTTCAAGATAATAAATTGAGCTTTCATGGAATGGCGTTGCCGTGGGGAGGCGGAGTACTTACATGTTTTGCCATTAAACAGGAAGCCATTAAGGAGTTATAGTAACTGCGCCACCTATTGGCAACAGGATGTTTGATGGCCTTGTGTGACAAACATCGTTCGATTTACATGAAATTTATGTTGCGTGGTTTACACTTGATATACAGCAGCATAATGCATGTTGAGAGTGTTTACTCTAGCGCCGCATGGTGGACACAGGAAGTGGTACACAATTTGCAATACGTTAATTCCAGCAATACACTCCATGCAGGATATAATGTCTAGCTCCTGAGCGCAGTGTCCGATGGTCGCAGACATGCACGTGCCGCCAGTATCCCCGACGTGCGCAAACGTGCGAGGGTCCGTTTATCCCCGCTTGCAGCTTTAATTACTCTTTCTGTTATGAATTTTAAACCATGAAGGTTTAATATTTTCAAAACTCTTCCAGAGCCCAGAAAAGTGATTTCATAGATCGTGAAGTCGTAACAATGAAAAGCTATGAGATGGTTGGGATCGAGCTCGCCAGCCAAGGACGGAAACACAAATGTGCAAATGCACAATTTGTAAGCAAATGTGGTAAAACTGTTTTGGCTTATAAGGATGACGAGCAATTTTCATTCAAATTTGTCATCCCAGTTTGAAGGTGCTGGCTCATTTCTTAAAGGTAGGGTCAGTAATGCTGAGCTGAACTAGCAACAGTACACTGGATTTTTATAATAATCCAACTGAAAAACACAGCCCAGTGTTGCCAACTCTTTTCCAATGAAAGTAGCTAGCAGCACCAGCTCCAAAAGTCAATAGAGAAAGATGCCAAGTTGGCGAGACTGACAGTCCGTCCGTTCAGCCCTCCCTCAAAAGACACTCCCCCATAATTATATAACGTATAATTATAAACGTATTATTATGACCGTAAACAACGAACATGGCTATTGTTAGTACTCACAGCTGTGAAGCTAGCAGCTTATGGAAGACTCTGGTGAGGTGCAATGAGTGAACGGGTAGGTCAGTAGGTAGACAGGCAGGTAGCCCGTCCAAGCCCATTTTTGTGTAAGCAAGCAAGGATGTGATTTATTGATTGTTGTCGGGATGTAATGAGAATTTCAACAAAGATAACAAAAAGTGTATTTGAACAAACACTACCTACCTTCTACCTACTGCCCTACCTTTAAATCTCAAAGGTAATTTTACTATTGTAAAGGTGTTGATGTTGATCAATCTAAAGGCACAGACCAATGAAAACATTCAACATATGAGTGTACAGTATCATATCAACCTCTAGTGTATATGTTACTAACAGCAACATATATTATGTGTTTGCAACCATGGATCATGCAGTGTTGTTTTAGTTCTAACAAAAGAAAGAGAAAGAGAGAAATAAACATGTTTGTTCAGAATGGGCTGAATGCTTGACCTGTTGTCGAGAACCGACCATACAAACAACTTCAGACTCACTAACGCTGCACTTCCTTCCTTCAGAGCTTCAGAGCAATACACCTGCCATTATTAAGTCACACATCCGAGGTCAGAAACATTGATGAAATACACTCTGGTTCACAGGGAAAATCACCAGGAGCAGACTTTACCGTAGAAAGGCAACCCAACTAAAAGGGCCCCAAACAGCTATTGATTTGTTATGATGTTTAGATAGATATGAGACATATTGAATCATGTTACTATTCTAACTCATTATACCCTGAAGCAACTTAAGAAAGGCCCCCAAAGCACACTTAAAAAATCTAATTCTCTTCTTCAGAGGACAACATAGTTGTACTACATTTACCTGACAGAGAAGTTACTGATTACGTTGCAGATTCAGATTTTTACTCACAAAATATAACAATTAAAATATATTGCATTATTATTCTTAAAAATATCCAGCATCATATTAAAATTGAAAGCTCCACGTTGAACAGACGTTAAGTAAATTAAGTAAATAAGTATTAAACTTAAACTTTATTACATTCATCATATACATAGAGATACATACATTAAATGTGACCTCTGTATTTAACCCATGCATCCTTAGCATTTGGAGCATTGGGCTACTATAAAGCGCCCGGGGAGCAATTTGGGGTTCAGTGGGTGCATCTCAATTCTCTTATTTGTCGTTTCCTCGCTCCTCGCTCCTCGCTTGAACCGGAAGTTGTTCTGGTGCTCCATCTTGAACACCGTCCCAAAGCTCTTATATCTGCACGGAGGATCGAGGAGCGAGGATAAACGAGAGCAGCCTTCACGGAAGTTGTGCAGCTTAAAAGCCGACGCATTTGAAAGATATAGCGAAAAGCAACACAAGTGTAAGTGTCTGGTATTAAATGTTATTTCATCCTTATTCTGTGAAATAATGTGACGTTAATGCAACATGTGTTTACATTTATTTCATCCACAATCCGTTTAGTTATGTCAACGACAGCACCTCCTAATGTGTGTATTGTAGAGCATCCGTTATTCATCGGACCTTTGTTAGAAAATAAGTGTGTTACGCCATAACAAAAGTAACGCCGCAGTAGTCACATGGTGGACACGCTGCTTATGTCAACATGCAACCTATCATTAATTGTTCTTCATATGATGTGAGGAAAATGATGTGTGACATTGCTTAATGTTTTCCCTTTTCTGATATGTATGAAATATGTGTCATTTAACAGACGAAGACACGAGAGCTTTAATCAGTCACAGGACGGAGAATGACCACCTCTTCACGGAGAAGAAGGCCTGGGGGTGAGTTAATTTTTTTACATCTGTTTTGACCGTGCTATTTCACTGCATGTTATGGTAATCAATACAATGTCACGCTATCCCAACTGTCCAAGTGCCTATTAAGTGTGTGCTCTATTTATCATGTGTTATACTTATTATAAGTAATCACACTTAAGCTCTTCCCCGCACTTTGCATGTGAGACTCACAGCTGAATATGATCTGACGTTGTCACGTTAACGAGAGATGCTCTTTTATTAATATTGAACATCTTGTGTCTGGGGTCAGAGATGCAATAAGTTGACATGTTTTATACTCCACAGGGAAGTCATAAGAAAGACGCTTCCAAGCGAGCCGGGCCAACACCCAGCGGTTTTTAGATGTGTTTGAGGAGTTGGTGCGAAAGTGATCTAATTTGGATTTATTTATTTTATATTATAAAGGTCTTTAAGTTAAGCATTATTTATTCATTTTGACAGAAGTTTGGGAAATATTTAATTTGTTGGCAAATATAATTTGTTATTCTTTCCTATAACCTTGAAACACCATAGACCTCTTTCATATAATTTTGTAAATTTCAGTACAAACTGTAGTGCAAACCTAAATAAATTATACAAATAAAAGCAAGCAGACAATACAAAATATAAATAAGCTTGTAATGAGATGTTGGGAACAAACTGGAACAACAACTTGTTTACTGCACAAAAGACACGTTCATTTATTTCCTTGAAAAGATAATAGCACAGAACAACTCAAACTTAAAGGCAACTTAGGAATATACATAACTAAAAGAAAAGGAGCTTCAAGGCACACGGCTCATCATAAAGTGTGGTGGCCCATGTCCCAGGCCTTCATGTCCCCAATGTCTACAGATAATCCTGATCATGTAGCTCCACAGGGTGCACACGTGGAGCAGAGAGCAGCCAGTCGGTCTCGCTGGCCATGTCCACATCGTTCCCCCCCCCTCACAGGACGTAGTGGAACCACACCAATGTCCCCGGCATCCTCGCTGGGCTCGAGGATGTCCCCCGCTGTGAGGCAGATGTTTTGTAGCACTGCACAGGCGGTGATGACGGAGGGGACAAAGGTGGGGTCGACCTCCAGAGCCCTGAAGGACAGCGATCTCCAACGAATCTTCATCATGCCGAAGGCCCGCTCTATAATGGAACGGGCCTCGGCATGATGCTGGTTGAAGCTCTGCACCCCCCCTCACAGTGGTTCTCTCTATGGGGTGATGATGGCCACTGGTCTTTCCATGCAGGGGTCGCCACCAGCACCAACAATATAGAATCCTGCAGAGAATGGGAAACCATAAATTAATATAGTTATAGTAATTGATGAATATTGATGCATTGACAACTTGTTTAGGCTCACCTGAGGGGGGTTACGGAGCCTCTCTGTAGATCCTGCAGTTCTTCAGGACTCTGGTGCTATGGACAGAGCCAGGATTCCCCACAAAGGTGTTGATGAAGAGGCCCCTCCCATCACATACTGCCTGCAACACTGGACTTTTGGCAAGCCGTGCAAATGCTTGGCCAACCTCGTCCAGTGCTCCAGCGGTGGGCAGTTTGATGAACCCCTAGTGAAGGGCTGCACTCCTTGCATTTTCCTGCTCTTGCTGCAGTACATGGAACAATGCAGTTGCACAAACTAATGCGTTAGATGTCATCTTCCTACTTCTTCTGACACTTGTATAGGCCTGGTACCTTCTTCTTGAATTAACCTCATAAGTTACAGCTGGTTAGGTGTCATCACACCTAATTAGCCTAAATGTGGCTGCTGAATTGCAGTGATACCATTGAATGGAATTCAAAGGGGTCATTTGAAAGAACTGATCTGTTTTTATTTTCCTAAATGTTTTTTTGTGTGCAATCCAGGGAATATTAATCAAACTGGTCTTGGGTTGTTTTGATAATATATCTTTTCTCATAAATCTTGTATTTTTTTTATTGTATACTTAAGGGAATATTGATGAGGGAAACGTGGATGCAACTAAGAGCTTTGGGATGCACCCATTGTCTCGCTCAAGGACACTTCGACACAGGAACTGACTTGAAGTCGGCTGGAACCCACGAAACAGGAACTGGTTCAGGGACTGGCTTGGCATCAACCGTGCTGGGCTGTGAAGACTCTGCTGGACAGCTGAGTCTGTGTTGCGCAGGGCGGCTTGGGGGAATCAACGCTTCCAGGAGCCGCACTACTTTCAAGGGGCTCCAACCCCTAGATACCTCGGTGATATTGCCAGGTGAGTTCCCCAGAAAGAGGACTTTATAGAGTCTACAGGATCTGGGTATGACAGGAGGCTAACTGGCTCGGGGTCAGGAGCAGACAGGAATCTAGCCAACTGGGTTGCTACCTGGATGCTAGCGGGCCGAGGTGCAGGCTGACTGGAGCCGACAGGACGGGCATTGGAACGACCAATGTTCAATGTCCAAAGAAACTCTGGGTTTCTTGTCCTGAAGCCTGGGAGTCTGATGGAAGCTTTGAGGACCTTCAAGGGCCAGGCGGGTTCCCAGAAACAAGTTTGGGGCTGGAGCTCAGGACAGACTGGCTGCAGACTCACAAAGCCAAGCCTAATTGACTGAGGGGCAGGCTAGTTATGAGCAGTCTGGGGTGAAATCAGGCTTGGAGACTATACAGGAGAGTCAACTGAGCTGGTTTTCAGGAAAGGTTGAGCCTCTCCCTGGTGACATCAAGGTGAGGAACGAAATGACTCACCCACGGCTTCTCCTTGAAGTACAGCTGCTGAACAGAGATTCTCTCCCAGAGCTGAGTCCACTGATGTGTGTGAGCGGTGATAAGACTTGCCCCAGTGTGGTCAAATTCAAAAACCTTTTCAGAGAAAAGGTGTAACACTGCTGGGTCCATTTTTGGTCCATTTGTTCTGTCACGGTGCAGGGCAAAACAACAACAAAAACCCAGGAGCATGACAGCCTGTTTAGCTCGGAGATGTCAGCAGTCAGTAGGATAAGATCCTCCATAAATGTGAATGTTAAAATGGATCCAGAATCAGACCTGTCACAAACTTTGATCGTAATGTTGTGTATTTAATTCCAACTTACAAAACAAAACTAAAGAGTAGTAGGCCAGAGGAGAGAGAAACCAGGATAAGGTCCACTGAGAGTAGAGGAGAGCTTGAAGCATGCTTTGACTGGACTGACTGGGAAACGTTTCATAAATAGCTCCCTAGATGAAACCACCAGTGTAACCAGTGACTATATTAATTTTTGCGTACAGCTGGTTAAAAGATTAAAGATCTACCCAAATAACAAATTGTATGTGACTAAAGATTTCAAAAAGAATATCAACAACAGGAAAATAAAAGCGTATAAAAATGAACACTTCAAACTCAAACAGCTGGAAAAGGACTTCAAGAAGAATCTCAGGGAGGCCAAATAGGAACGTCTGGAGGTGACCTTTAAAGGTGCTAAACTGGGATTGGGAGCATTTATATTGCCTCTGCATGGCTCTCAACATGGCAACGGCTGAGCCGGCGGCTCGCAGCTAACGGTGCTAACAGTGTTAACAGTGAAAACAACGGCAACACTGCTGACAGAGCTAACAGTGTTATTAACCTGAGGGGGAACCGGAGGGTGGGTGCTACACTTCTGCATTATGAGAGCAGTGCAGAGCGGTGGCTGTGAGCTGTTGGCTGATATTTATACTCTGGATATCCTATAGAGAACCTTTAAAGCAAACAACCCAAATGGACTCTGGGACACAAAGCAGAGGATGACAGGAATGTCGTCTTCAAACAAACCTACTGTGATGGACAATGAGCTGGTGTTTGCAAATGATTTAAATTGCTTCTTCCCTCATTTGGACTCTGCCGATAACCCATAGAAATGTGTAGATCTACTTAAAGGGATAGTTTGGGTGTTTTGAAGTGTGGTTGTATGAGGTACTTCTCCATAGTCAGTTTATTACCTACAGTAGATGGCGGTCGGCACACCCCCAGTTTGGAGAAACAGACAGGAGTACCAGCACAGGAGCAAAGCAAAAACTCCTGTGGACGGAGTCAGCAGCAAAATGTATTTTAGACACCTAAAACAATCAATATCAGTTTAAGTGTACGCTATATTTAGAATATTTTCCGATGGGGAACTGAACTGAAAGTGAAACAACTGTTTTTGTAAATGGAGATAAATTGAAGAGAGATCAAAGCCACCATTCTCTCTTCGACTCTTTTGACAAACTATGTCTTAAAGAGTACAATGATTTTCAGCCAATAGCACTTACATCTGTTATAAAATCACTGGAAAAGATTATGGTCCAACATCTCAACAAAGCAATATAGGATTCTTTTCAATTTACCTAGAAGCAAGGTCGCAGCATGGAGGACGCAGTTGTCATGCTTGTGCATCTCACCTCCAAAACCTCAACAAACCTAAAAGATATGCCAGAGCTCTTTTCCTGGACTTTTCATCTGCATTTAACATAATCCAGCCTAATTTACTCCTGTCCAAAATGATTCAGTTACAATTCAATCCAAACCTCATTCACAGGTTAGAGCAGCCACACTGCCCGGCTGAGACTTGGCTCAGCTGCGCCTCTTCTAGAGATTCGAGGTCTCGCCTATTTTTGACGCGAGCCATGCGGTTCACAGCAACAACAGACAGTGAAGGTGATCTATTGACTGTATACTAACATCATATCAGCAACATTACTACAGTTTACATGTCTATCTCTAGAAAATGTTACGGAGATGGAAAAAAGTAAAGATTAATTTTTAAATCAACACTTCCTGCTTTTATTTCAAAAATAAAAGCCCTCAAGTGTTTTTTCTGTGGACAGGATTCCTTCATTTGTTAACACAAGGCTTTTATTCTGAAATATGTGCAGACAGTGCTGTGAAACATGCAGTGACTTGCAGAGCTCTATGAATGAATATAGTACGGGGTTTTAATTGTGGATTATTACTATTATTTACTAATTACCACACGCTTCTTAACCTTTCTCTGTCTAAAATAAATATAAATGACATTTATAATGAAATGAAATGGCCATTATGAAAGGCAAACTCTATGTAGAAAGAAAGGCAGAAACGCAGCTGGTCTGAACACCCGACACGTGAATTACGCAGCCGCCACGCGCTATTCACGTGGCCGGTCTATCCGTTGCGTACCGTATGATTAACCTGTACGTACATATCTTGGACGGAACTGCCCAAGGATGCAAAATTGATTTCAGTGTAAACTGACAATAAAGTTATATCATATCATATCATATAAGCGGGGCTCAAAATAGGACTCGAAATAGCAGGTGCTCTTGGAGACCCCCCACACAGTCTGTGCACCCAACACCGACCACTTGGCGCTGGTCATTGCGCCATTAAAATAGAGCACATATAGTTATGCACTTTGATACTGTAGACTTGCAGACTGATGTACTTTGGTACTGTAGACGACTGTATGTCTACAGTATCAAAGCATATCACTCATTATGTAATATAAAAATGTCTATCGGTAGTTTAAAATGAATTGAAACCATTAGGCTCCACACATCTTTAATATCTTTCTTTCACTCTTTGCCCAAGTAAAAACAGACCTGCAGCAATCCCAAATCAGAGAATACAATGTTCGAAAACTACTCCAACAGTATTATGTTACATGCACACAAATTAACACAGCCTTCATTTTATTGTATATCACAGGGTCAAAATAGATAACATTTACATGAGCTGAGATCTCATCCTGTGAGAATTTTTGCCTAATGTTGGGAAGTAGCTTCTTTCTACCACTGTTATTTCCTCTACCAACATACAGTATCTCTGTAAGAAGGTTTTACTCATCAGTCATTGATTCTCAGGAGGTTGGATGTGTGCAAGTGCTCCTATACATATATACAAGACATGCAGCCAGCCATGCATGTATCTCGACCTTTTCACCCAGGACATGGCAGGTTCTTTACTTGGAGTGGTAAATGGAGATGTTGCTGTGTGTGCAGGCGTGCGATGATGAATGGCATCTGAGTAATGTCTTATTTGTTGATCAGATCAATCAGTGCTGCAGAGCAGGGGATTTAATAACATTTCCATCTGCCAGAGACAAACCTGACAGGGAGAAATGTACCATGAAACCTAATGCTCAGCCAGTGGTAAAGAGACTGATCTCACACTTCATACCCCGCTCTACTTTGCCATTTGTATTTGTTAGCCGCCTGCTTTTTAAGCCTGTTCTTTGATGCTGCATTAGTGAGGGACTGTCCACTGTCTGCAGCTCAGGATTATTCTGTTTACTGTGAAATAATTGCAACATTTTCATAAAATAACCAATTTGTTTAGTACAGTATATAAATAAATAGCATGCCACCTACTTATATGTATGTATGTACACAATTACTGGATACGTTTATCATTTAGCTCACAGGTAAAGGTTGTGTTTTGTGGACTACATTACATTGAGATATTATTTTATTATTATTTTCATTTACATACATGAGGAGGGCAGAATATTAAAAACAAAAACTGAACATGAACATTATAGGCATCATTAATGTAGGCTTTATGGCAGATAATGATTGCATTAGACTGTTAGATCTTAGATAGATAGATATATAATACTATTTTAATACTATATAATATAATGGATAATACTATTTATCCCTCCTACACATTCAAATTGCCACATTTTCCATACTATTGCAGTGCACGTTCAAAACACGCCCGTTCAGAACGGGCTGAATTCTTGGCCTGTGGTGTTGCTGCTTGCAGCTTTCTCTAGAACCGCTCATACAAACAACTTCACACTCAATACTGCTCTTCCTTGGGTCCTGAGCAATACACCTGCCAGGACATGGTTGCATCACACACCCAAGTCACGGCTACTCACGGTCAGAAACACTAATGAAATACACTCTGGTTCACAGGAAAAAGCACCAGGAGCAGACTTTACCGTAGGAAGGCAACTGCCTGGGGCCCCCAACTAAAAGGGCCCCAAACAGCTATTGAATGATGTTACTATTCTAACTCATTGTACCCTGAAATAACTTAAAAAAGGCCCCCAAAGCACCTAAAAATATGCAACTCAACTGTATGCTACTTCATTACTGTGTACTTCTACTTCAGAGGAAAACAATGTAATACTACATTTACCTGACAGAGAAATATTACTGGTTACGTTACAGTTTACGGTGGTTACGGTTTTACTCACAAAATACAACAATTAAAATAAGATGCATTATTATTCAGCTAATATTATAAAGATTCAACTATCCAGCATTATATTCGAATTGAAAGCTCCACCTTGAACAGACATTACATTTAAGTACATTTTGCTGATAATACCTCTTCCACTCTTCATCTTTAATAGTTGTACTATACTGTATTATTAATAGTTTTATTTTAGAAACATTTTTGAGTACTTCTTCTACCACTGCCAATACCAACTTTCCCAGGTAGAGTTTGAAAAGTAAAGGAAGACGGCGTTTGCCTAGGGCCCCCAAATCACTAAGTCCGCCCCTGAAGACACAGAATGAAATGCACTTTGCGGATGTTTTTTCCAAATTGCTGCATAGTAGCTTGCTTTGACATAACCACTGTGGTTATAAAGTAGAGCATGGATTTAATTAATGGAGATATTTTGCTGGCGGTAACGTCATTAGTGTTATAAGTTAGTGTCAAGTCTTACGCTCTGTCCACACAGGGCTGCGTGATTCATGCGTGTGGCGTCCACACTGGCAGCGTTTCTGCTACTGCAGCTGCTGCTGTCAGCCCTTTCTTTCTACATAGAGTGTACCTTTCATAATGTCCATTTCATTTCATTATAAATGTCATTTATATTTATTTTAGACAGAGAAAGGTTAAGAAGCGTGTGGTAATTTGTAAATAATAGTAATAATCCACAATTAAAACCCCGTACTTTATTCATTCATGGAGCTCTCCAAGTCACTGCATGTTCTACAACACTGTCCTGCATATATTTCAGAATAAAAGCCTCTTGTTAACAAATTAAAGAATTATGTCCACAGAAAAAAAACACTTGAGGGCTTTTAATTTGAAATGAAAGCAGGAAGTGTTGATTTAAAAATAAATCCTTACTTTTTTCATCTCCGTAACATTTTCTACAGATAGAGACATGTAAACTGTAGTAGTCTTGCTGATATGATGTTAATATACAGTCAATAGATCACCTTCACTGTCTGTTGTTGCTGTGAACCGCACGGCTCGCGTAAAAAATAGGCGAGACCTTGAATCTCTAGAAGAGTCGCAGCTGAGACGCAACCGAGTGGCTGCTCTATCCTGTTAACACGGACACAGAAATAAAAAACAACAGGTAACGCAGCCGCCACACGCTGATCATGCGGCCGGTCTGGCCTGGGCTTCAGAAGCAGAACAACAATGCCCCCCCTGCTCCGTCTCCTCACCTTTTATACAGAACAGCAAGGTGGAATAATGGTGGTCCCGCCTTGAACAGGCTGTGTGAAAGGGGCTAGTAACTGCACACTGTGAGTGTTTGAGGATATTTGTAGAGTGTTTGTAGCACTCAAACAATTATTAATCTTCTTACAGTCATTTCTTTAGTTATGAGTGTTTATTAAAAGGTCTTTTTGGGCCAGGGTGTCATGTGACTAAAGACTGTGGCCACAACAACAAACATTGCTTTTCAGCTTGACATGGGTTACTCTTTAAAGGGACTATTTGTAACTTATCACGCGCATAAATCTTAACGGGTCGGTATCCCATGCGCGCTCGCGTGTGGGTACGCGAGCGCGCAGCAGCGCTGCTCCTGCTGCCTGCTTGCACACAGCGCTCGTTCTCACTCGCTCGGCTCGCTCCAACTCCACGTGCACCCGCGCACACTGCAGAAGAGTTAGTTTAGCTCTGAGAATATCTAGTGAATGTGCAGTGGACGTTTTTGCAGAAATAAATGCTGCAGCTCCTCCAGACCAACAGAGGTTTCCCGTGTCTTGCGAAGTGACGGGGCTCCGCAGCGAGTTACGTTATCGTCCCGACCGGGTGTCGCGCTCCCCCCCCCCCGTTCCCTCCGCGGTCGGCAGGTTGAAGCAGGAAAAGACAACACTAGGATCGGCATTGATTCATGGAGAGACCTTCCTCTGGTCAGCTAACATTACTGCCAAGCAGGTGAAATACAGAGTGATATTGTGTGTTAGCTGACGTGTGTCGCCTCACTGTTTAGACCGGTGCTCGTTCATGTCAATGTAGCGCGAGCACAAGCACAAGCACGAGCAACAGGACGCTGACTTTCGTTGACATTGCGCCAACAGGTGTCGCTGTGAACAAGCAATTTCTGATTCTTACATATAGCCCCTTTAAACCTGCATTAACTGATTTTGAGTCACCTGGAAGCAGCACAACAAGCTGTTAACACAACACTGACATTTTATCACATTATTTTACAGTTGCCTATTTACACATCCAGCAGACACTATCATTATCATTCATGCAGAGTCATGCTTGAAACCACCTTACAAATGTCAAAAAAGTTCAATATTACAATTTCTGTCTCTTTAGCTTCTTAACGCTCCACTATGTTCACCAACTACTTGCTAACTTTGTCAGTCTGCCATGGTGCTCAGCTGTTAGTGTACAGTGGTTTTTATCAGAGCTTTTTCACTGACAACAGCTGCCTGCTGCTGCTGGAAATAACCCTGATCACAGCACAAGAAACGCCTGGATATACTGTAGTTTGATATTTTTGCCAATTCTGAGCTTATCAGTCCCTCCAGGATTTCACAGGCTTTTTTTCAGGATTGCTGTGGCGTAAAATGCATTTTGCAAAGTGTTTAGGCATTTTTTTTGCAATAAAATTGCAGGAGCATTTTTTTTTTTTTTTTGTATAATTCATTAAAAATCAAAGGCAACTTGTTCCAGTGAGAATAAAACTGCACTGTTTTGAGTGTTCTAAGTAACCTTACCAAAAAAACAAAATATGCTTTATTTGTATGAAGAAGTGCACCTGGGGGTATTCCACAGTCAAAACACTATAAGATATTAAAGGTGCACAGAACATTAATATTTGTCAATAATAATTACAAACCTAAAACATTGAGCCTGTTCAAAAGCTTGCATGTACCTCACAGTAGAGATGCATCGATTGCAATATTCTGATGTCCGATTTATTAACGTCCAGAAAAATAATGTCAACCGTCCCACAGTCAGGGTAAACCGTCAGAAATACTAAATTACTTTGTTATTGTCATCTTTAGTAGTTATTTGCATAAAATACACAATTCAAATGATTAGGAAATAAATTATTGTATTTTTATTTAAATACTTACTTTGATTAAAAATAATTCTTGACGTTAGTAGTTTTAATTATATAGGCTATTATGAGTTGCTTAGAGAAGTTAAACAGGTCATATTTCTCTCTCTATTATCTATCTGTGAAAACATCTTCAAACAACTGGATTTATTCAAGTTTCTCGCCAAAAACTACATTTTACAAGATTATATTTGGGACACATCATGATAATGTTATAATTTACCTTCGCACAATACTCATTTTTACTTAGCAGAGCTTGTACGCATCATAATGTACCTCAATGGACCCTCCGTTAACAGAGTTTTTTGTCAGCTTCGTGGCTGTCGGCAGACCAGCCTGTCACTGTGATGACTCTGAGAAGCATCATGGGAATTAATTACAATATAATAAGTGTCTGATTAAGTTAGTTGTTCCTTATATTCTGCCTCACTGTATTCACTCACGCTGAAGAACTTCCACACTGACGACATGTTGTGTGTGGCTGTGACGTTGCTATCGGTGCCGCTGTGTGCCGCCGTTAACTATGATGGCATACGTATGTGAATGAGAGCGGCAACAAATCGGATATATGACCGATCTTCATAACCAGAAAGAAGGAGGAAGTGAGTTTGGTGACAAGGGGGCAGGGGACTGCTATGATTGGTCAAATTTGCGGAAAAGTTGAGGTGATTGGATACATTTTCAGGTAAGGTTATCAGGTAAGGACAAATATTAAATTATCAAACTTAAATTGGATGGATCTGGGCCTTCTGTATGGAGACATCTTGTATGGTGTAAATTACTTCTCCATCAAACATATCAGACTCTTAGATGAATCAGTGTTGTTTTTAATTAGTGCAAGCCCTCCCCCCCACAAACCACCCACCCCCCCATGAATGAGATCACAGCAAATTAAAATCACAGGATGTAATGTTCACCCGCTCTATTTTACATCTGTCTTGTTTTAATTAAACATTTACACAGTCCAGACCTCAGAGGTCAGATCCTGCAGGGAATTTCTTGGTTAGAAACTGTTAG
Source organism: Sebastolobus alascanus (assembly GCA_916701645.2). NCBI lineage: Eukaryota > Metazoa > Chordata > Actinopteri > Perciformes > Sebastidae > Sebastolobus > Sebastolobus alascanus. The sequence continues at coordinate 157,863 of CAKAOJ020000547.1, forward strand.
AAATTCTAACACACACACACACACACACACACACACACTCTTTCTCCCCACAAAGGCTGATTTCATTACTTGAGAAAAACAGGAACAGCGGGTTGTATCCAAAGTTGCTCACGGACTGAAATTATTGATCATTGATATCGACCCTCCGAAGCCATTGGTGATTTCACAGGTGGTCAACAGCAGCTAATATACTGAAGAGATGATACACATGCCAGAGACTGTTTGCATTGACCAGGCAGAGCAATCAGATAGTCCCAGAGGATTTCGTAAAGGCCATCCACTCAGCACGAAATGTTGGTGTACATGCATCCATTCATTCAGGTATTCCAGTCCACATGAAAGATATAGCATTTCTTCACACTTCTACGTTTACAGCTATAACTCTATATTCTACTCATCCTACAGTGGTGGCAGTGGTGAACATCAGCATCCGTCAGCAGCTCTCAAAAATGTGACATTTTATTCAGTTTTAAGTCATACTTTTACATCACATTATAATGACTTTGATTGATTTTGATTTTGGCCATCGCCACCTTGGTTTTTGTAACCAGAAGTGACATGAGAGTGTGGAGCTAAGTACAACCGAACGCTGAATAAGACATTTTTAGGCGACAAAGATGTTACAATTAATTTTGATGAACTGAAAACAAACTGTGAAAGGGTTAAAGTTGTAAGACGAAAAAACGACAATTCCCAGACCGGACAACGCCGTGGTAGCAACCTGTCAATCACAAGGTAGCCCCGCCCTAAAGCATCCCCTGCTTTATGGTCTATGTGACTCTAAATGGGACCATAATTTACTAAATGAACATCATGCTGTATTGAAGAAGACTTGAAACTAGTGATTGAGACCAAAAACCCATGTTTACAAGGTTTACTGAGGTAATAAATCAAGTGTGAAGTAGGCTCATTTTCTCATAGACTTCTATACAATCTGAAAGGCTGTTTGCAGATGCCCAGAAGCGTCCAGATTAAAGCAAAATTAGAAGAAAACACAGGCAGAAGGCAGGGTCTCTGCAGAAACAAACACCACCACACATTTCTAGTAGGGCTAAGTGATAAGTGATGATTAAGAGGGATTATTTTTGTATCAGTCTATGCATTGTGTTTTAGTAAATTCCTGCATATTATACCTTTAATCATTGGCTGTTTGGATCTCAAGTTTAAGGGCTCTATTTAAACGATCTGTAGCGCATGGTCTAAAGTAAGATAAGATAAGAGATAAGATATTCCTTTATTAGTCCCACAGTGGGGAAATTTGCAGTGTACAGCAGCAAAAGGGATAGTGCAAAAAACAAGAGGCATCAGCTAACAGTAATACAAAAGCAAAAACAAAGTGAAACAAAATATCAGCAATTTAAATATAAAAATAGGAGCAGTATATACAGTATTGGCAATCAGCAGACTATTAACAAAATTGCACAAGTGGAAAAATTATATTGCACAGTGAGAATGAAATGAAGTGCATGGTGCAATCCTGACTAAGTTGATTAGCCACACTGTTTGCCAAAATTTGTTTGACAAATAACTTAATTTTGTGCTCAAAGTTGCTAATTGCTAATCCTAAAGTGACGCCAAGAGTAACTATATTGGATGCCAAAAACAAAGAGACGCCAAGGGGTGTGACAAAGCGGAGGTATGTGACAACTTGATGAGAATGTGTTGGGCTGCCTGCAAGCAAGAACAGTGTTCGAACACTTTGTACACCAAACCATCCACCTCAAACTGTGTTGTTGTTTTTTTGCGGTGCTATGGTGTATCAATGTCAGACTATTTTCATTTTTACTTTTGAGAAAGGACATTTTTCTAGTGAGGTAAGTCGTTTTTTTCCACCGTTAGAGGCTACAGTAAAGACGAATATTGCAGAGGACCTCTCCATGAAAAATTAACATTTTCAGAGACAAAAAGAAAGACTGTAAAATGAACAATGAAAAAGCCCCTTTTTTTCCATCTTCCACCTCTGTGGATATAAGAACTTCATTAATCAAGCTACAACATGTACTTTGTTCTCATTAAAGATGAACAGAAATAATCTCATTCTGTTTGTACTACTGGAGCTCCCTAAAGGTCATTGTTTAAGACACTGGTGGGTGTGAAGCGGCTCTCAGTGTTGGAGAACACCTTAATGAACACTTTTAATGTACAGCAGCTCTTACAGCAGACGTTAAAGTAACAACCCTCTCCACTCTCTGGGATGCACATTGATTTCCACTGTGCTCACTACATGCAGGTGTTACTCACAATTTAGAAAAGTCACTATGTATGGAATTATACTGTACAGTGTGCAGTGGAGGATAACAGAAGACTACATGGGAAATAAGGGCGGTAATTCATATTGATTACAGTGAGGCTCAAGCTAAAGCAGTGTTTGTCAGTTGGGAATGAGACGTGGCACGCTTCTTGCTGTAACTACGACAATACCAGTGTTCCCAGAGGGTCTTATAACATAACTGTAATGGTCTGACAATGAACAGAGACATTTCAATTAGGGCAAACACATAAATCACAAAACTACAATGTAGAGAAGGAACTACAGGTGCGTGTCTATCTACCTGTTTTTTTTTTTGTTTGTTTGTTTTTGTGCAAATTGGAAATGCTGGGGAGTAAAAAAGCATAGCCATTTCCTAACTGACATGAATGGGGAGCGAAATTCAATGGGACTGCTATGTCTAATGAAAGGTATCATTTAAAAGTGAGCTGTACAGCAGACTACAAAATGTATTACAGAAAGTCTGTGCTGCATTATGTATTATGTAATATATAAGTGTAGGATCCAGTGTTTGAAGCTTGATGCATATTATCAACTAAAAGTCAGGATGTTTCTTTCCATTTTCCATCATTTTTTCAGTCCGTCTCTTATGAGCTTCCCAGCTTTATGGATGTGCAACACTAAATTGCTGTAGAGACCCTTAACCTGTTGAGTCCTAGCCCAATCCCTACCCAAAATGAATCAGGAATAGCTCCTCAACCACAAGGCTTATCTGCACATATCCTTTGAAAGTTAAGAAGCTATGAAATATGAATCCATTGTAAGTAAACTAAACTACTTATTAGGCCCTTGTCAAAGTCGCTCACATCCTGACGCTGGCCCATTTTTTCTGCTTCCAACACAAAGTTCAAAGTTCAAAATGTTCACTTGCTGTCTAATATATCCATATACATGGCAACGAGATAATCAATGTTATTCACTTCACCTGTCAGTGGTCTTAATGTTATGGCTGATCGGTGTATATTACAATGGAGAAGCAATAAAGGGAAAAATAAGATCTTCATCCTCGCGTAGTATAAAATCTAAATTTCAATGGCAACATCACCATAACCAAGATCACATGATGCATAATGATGCAACTGAATGACTTCTCCTACTCTTTGAATATTGATCAATATTCATGTATGATGTAAGAGATCCATGCTGTACAGCAGATGAATGCAGAAGGGAAGATCCCACAGTGGGTATTAACAGATTTGTCTCATCAAGCTGAAGAGAATGATGTACTGTATGGATTGTTGGTGTCTATCACCATCTGCTGGCTGTATCAAAGTACAAAGAGTCAGGTCTGACCTTCAACAACACAACAGTATAGAGACAAGACGGAGTCTGACTTCCCTCCTAGCTGATCATTCTGGCTCTCTGGTGTTTTATAATCGCTGCACACATTTACAAATGTTATTTCTGTACTGTAACGTTATTGTTAAAATACTTCGTAATTAGACAGTTTGGACCACATACCTTTGGTTTACGGATTCTGAAAGCTGAAGACCTCATGTTTTCAGACCAGTATATAGAAGATATATTCATATCTTCTATATAAGGGGGGACTAAGTCACAGTTCCCCCTGGTACCAGGGGCTCAGGAACCCTTTCTTAACCTGATTGGATGAGTGCTCCTTTCTCTGGGCTGTCATTGGTCTTGGCTTCTGATTTTTGGTTGTGTGCTACGCTTATAGGTGGTGGTGCTCACATGGCTCTGCCTGCCTTTGGTGAGCTTGCCACATCCACCCTCCAGTTTTATTATACTTACTCCTCTTTCTTGTGGGATTTGAAATAAAAACGAGTTTAGCAATGTGCCTTTATTAACATTAACATTATTCTATCGGGGTTGCTCACCACTTCGCTCTCTCAGCGTAAAGCCAGTCAAGTCCTCCAAGGATTTAGTGCAAACTGTACGAAAACTTGAATAAAAAAGCATCACGAGAACATTTGAAAGTAACATTCTCATTTGTACTAATGGGAAGGTTATGGTAACATTTCGGAGCCAAAGAGCTGATGTACAAAATGTTGCCCTCCTCCACTTTGTTTGCCACAGAGTGCATCCAGTAGAATGAAACTGTTGACATTAAAATCCATTCGGAGGATGGGCTCTCTCGTGTGGAAGTCATTATATTCACTCCAGTACTCCAACTCTAGGGCACAGAACAATAAAGGCATGGGAAATAGATGTGAATAACGTTACACAGCCCCCAATAAATGTAATACTGGCTGAATGATACATAAATGAGCAAGTGCTCCGAGTTACAGACTATTAAAAGTGCCGTGTGAAGACGAGGATGCTCGAGAGTGCAGAGAGGGGCTTCACAGCTGGAAGGGACATTCAGCGCAGGATGGAGACACTCCATCAAAACTTCATCTCATTTGAACTGTGAGAGGAAAGGAAAAAAACATCCCTTTTCTGAAGTGAATTACTTTTCTTTTATATGGTCTTTATTTGCCTGGGGGAAACTCAGATGTATATCTTTAACTTAAGTCAGAAGGGACAGACTACTCTCAATTAAATCCTGGCTGGGCCGGCAGGGGAGTCCGCCTCAGTGAGGCATAATTAATGTGGAGATGGATGGACAAGTGTGATTGGCAGAACCCTCAACACACACACACGTATGCACGCACGCACGCACACACGCACGCACGCACGCACGCACGCCATACGCACACGCACAGAGTGTGTGACAGTGGCAAATTAACCTCAGGTGTTGGACACTTTTTTCTTCTCTCTGATGAGTTTCCAACATTGTAGATCTATATGGTATCTGGTATAATAAAAGCTTATTTAGCAGCTCTGTGAGACTGTACGTGGGCAAAGCGGTGCTGCAACCTGTACGCTCATTGTAAAATGTTTACCCTGTTTCACCATCTGAGTGTGTGAACATGCTAACAAATTAACACAAAGTACAACTGAGGCTGATGGGAATGTCATCAATATTGTAAGTATTTAGTCATAAACCAAAGACAAATGACAAAAAAATGGACAAATTAGAATTTTGAACTGATGATGGCGCTAGAGAAAAAGTCAGAGCATCAAGCAATTCCTCCTGTTACAGACATGAATGGATATAACACACTTCATAGCAATCCACCCAGTAGTTGTTGAGACATATTCACACCCGGCGCACAGTGCAGCTCACCTGTCATTGTTAGTTTCAGTTCCCACGTTGTGTAAGTAGCAAATGTACTTTCGCCCATCTGTGCGTTCATGGGCGTGTTAGTCTTTAAATGAGGTGTTGTCAGGTGCTTTGTTGGCGCGTTGTTATCTCGAGGCAGCAGAAAGCGATTGCGCCATTGACCAACAAAAACCTGGTCTAAAGTCTGGCGCAGTATTTTCCTGCTATCTAAAGGGTTCAGATAGTAAGATGAGTCTACAGGTTCACAACACGTGTACACTCTGCTGGTTACACACAGCAGCTCCTCCTCAGTTAAATACAGTGTCGGCTCTACAACAACCGTTTTATTTATGTCAACAAAAATTCAGGCGATAGGAGACAATTCAAAATATTATAGAATAAAATGAAGTCCACCATACCAGAACCCTCTGTGGCGTCTCCTCTCCTCATCCCTCTGTGTGTGCGAGTGTAGATGTTGATGGGACAGAGGACTGGGAGACGGCAGAGGCAGAGGGTCCACCGGCCAAACTCCACATAGATCTGCTCAAGCAAATTTATTTTCGCACACGAGCAGATCTGTTTCCTCAGCAGAAAACGGCTCGCTTCTCCAATTTGCCGATTCCGCCTTTTTAAATAGCGATGCGCCGATGTGCAGGCGCACCTGACTTTTAAAGGGAATGGGAGCCGACACTCTGATTGGTTTAATTCATGTTACAGCCAAAACACACTTATGATTAATTGAGAGACTAAATACAACCCCTTTGCGGTCCGGTTCCGGTGTAGCCAGGAGTTCTTTCAGGTCAAGGATTACACAACTGGATGTTTTTTGTATTCCACCCCATGAGGAGGAAAGGGAGGCAAAGTTGCATCTGTTTCTGCGTTGGCATGTTATGTTGAACGCACGGCCCCCATCAGGCATATTGAACAGTTATTTGTGTGTTTCGGGGATGGTGTAGCTAGTAAAGCCCGCTGCAAGAAACGCCTGGTGGGATGGCTTTGTGCATCTTCAGGCCTACAGGCAGGCGGGAAGAGACCCTCCCACTGTGTTCTGTGCACACTCTACATGCATTGTTGCAGTGTCAGCGGCCTTGTTTGGTGAGGTGAGTGTCGAGGACATATGTACGGCGGTGTCATGGTCGACACCCTGTCCTCCATACAGTTCTATCTCTTGGACATGTCGGGCTGCTTTGCAAGGTCCATGCTCACTGGAACAACACAGGACTGGTGAAAAGGCTGGGGTGTGTGTCAGTTGTGTTACACCTGACTCCCCTCTGGATATGATACACCTATATGCTCCTGTGCTCCTTGATGACCCAGGGAATGTGGTGTGCAGGGGGTGTACTGCTTGTCTTTTTGATCCTTGCGGGGTTAGACCATGACTCTACCCGGTTCAGTTGTGTACTACCTGGGTTGGCTGGAGCTCCATACTTCGAAGTACTAAGAAGTACATGTAACCAGGTTAAAATGACAGCTTTATTTTTGTATTGAAATTCCACCAAATCCTGATAAATATAGTGTAAACAGTTATTTGGTTATGGTTGAGGAGCGTTTTGTAGCCTGTTCTAATTTCAGTGTGCATACCTGTACTGTCACTTTAAGAGGTCGCAGTTATGCGACGTAGATGCAGCGCCACTTTCAGTCTGCGCTAGGCTTTCTGAGAGGAGGTATGTATTGTTTTTCCAGTCAGAATTTAACATTTATTTTGTATTGTAGGCAGTGCAAATGTAGTAGTGTGCAATCGTACATGTTAGATCTAAAGCTGTGAACATGCAAACATGTGTCATGTGAATGTAAACTTTGTAAACCGCACATTTGCAGGCTTTATAGTAGTCACGTTTTCACATGTGCTACGGGGTTTCCTATGTGTTTGTCTGCTGACAGGAGAGTGACAACGCATGCGTGTGGAAGAGACTGCATGTTACAGAGCTTTCTAGTTGATTGTGTTGACTTGTACAGGCACAACTATCATCCAGATGTGATTAAAGGAGAGGTAACAGTAGCTGATGTGGTCCGGGTCTTTCCTTCAAACGAGCGCAGACACAAAGAACACAACGCAGATAACACCCGTTATATACAGGCGGGCTGCGGCGACTAACCTGTAGTCAGTCAGGATCAGTGTGGTTGGTTTGATGTTATGTCGTGGCAGGACGTACATCCATCGGGCTCCACCCACTGTACCCATAGAGTCCAGTAGAGGGCGGAGTGTGTGAGTTAAGGTGAAGGTTACAATATTGTTACTCTAGTTCTATAAGCACAGGCGGAGCTTCTACCGAGGGGGCGCTGAAGAGGGTGTAGGATGACCGACAGCTGTGTGCGCTGCCTTATCTACTGTGAGGTTCTGCAAATATTCGGACAGGTACGTCCTGAATGGCCAGCTACGCTTATGCAAATTTTCAGTGGGCGAACGCATGCTTGTGATTGGAGGAGAGCATTACCCATAGAGTCCAGTAGAGGGCTCCGCCTGTGCTTATAGAGGGTTAAAATATCGCAACCTTCATTCTGGGGGCAAGGATTGTGTCTACAAAAAAATGGTCGGCCGATATAGTGGAGCAAGTTGTGCACATGGTGTTAGAAAGATAACGTTACATCTTTGTCCTCTCCTCCTCCCAAAGGCCGGTACTTGTAGCTCTCTATCAAACGTATCAGGTTGGAGGACAGCATCCCACTAGACTGACACAGGTGACTGTAGACAGAAACAAATAAACAGAAACATCTGAGGGAAGATTGTTTCTAAGATTAACCTTATAATGACATCTAATCTTATTCCAGACTATTGTTTCATGCTAAACTGTTTCATAACTGAATCCTAAACAGAATTCAAATATCATAATTAAAGCAGTTTGAGGTTGACACCTTAAGCTTGTGCTGCTGTTGCATGTGAATTTCATGCTGTGCTCATCCCAGAGAGGTGACACTGATCAATAGTTAGCTCAATACATGCCATTTGGAAAACAAGCGTGTTTCCTCCACAGTTTGTAATCAGGCAGAGCAATCATAATGCTATTCCAGCACATCATTTATTACCATTAGCAAAAGCAATCATTAAAAAAAAGACTTTATTGCAGCATAGTGTACAGATCTGAGGTGAGCAGCACTATGCCACCAGCTCAGAAAATGCAATTAAAGAACATATTCAGCTCATGGAAAAAAAAAGTGTAGATGATCATATTTCCCTATTACTCCCACGCCTGGAAGCAGTCACTTTAACAATGACTGATGGACCTCAACCATAGGCTTATGAACTAAATCAGATTTTATCCAGAGTGTGGTGCTTCTCCACTGAGTTAGTTAGACTCTAAAAGAATAATTAAAATATCCACATTATTACTCTCTTGACAGTTATGATCTCTCCATGAGGAATAATGTAATGGAGGAGTGAAAATTAAAGACAAGAATGTTGCAGCAGAAATCGAGACTCATCAGACCAGGCAACGTTTTTCCAATCTTCTGTTGTCGAATTTGGGAGAACCCGTGCCAATTGTAGCCTCAGTTCCCTGTTCGTAGTTCGTGAAATACTCAAACCAGCCCACCCGGGACCAAAAAACAGAATTCTGATGACAGGAGAAAAATATTAATTAAGTCTATAAATTTCCCACACATTATCCCGACGGTCACAATTGTGAACAACCATAAAACACACGTTTTCACCTTTTTTCAATTAAAATTAAAAAAAATGATAATGATTGATTATTTCAAAGGGTTACTAATGACATATGATTTGGATATTTTCATGTCTGGGAACATTTCCACACGTTTTTTTTATACTGGAGTTAAATTCCTGGGCACACACTTCTCTCAGGACCTCACATGGACTGTTAACTCCACCTCTCTTGTGAAAAAGGCACAGCAGCGGGTCTACTTTTTGAGGTTCTCGAGGAGAGCGAACCTATCTCAGCAGCTGCTGCTGTCCTTTTACGGATGTTCTGTTGAAAGTTTTCTCTCTCATGACATCCTGGTGTGATTCACAAGCTGCACTGTGGCTGACAATAAAACACTACAGAGAGTCATTAAATAAGCACACAACATGATAAACACACATCTACCCTCTCTCACTGACATATATAGAGCCCGATGCCTGCGGCGAGCTACAAACATAATCCAGGACTCATCTCACCCAGGGAGCTAGGCGCTATAGGTCTATCAAGACCCGCACCTCTAGACTCCTGAACAGTTTTTATCCATGCTCCATAACAGCACTGAACCCTCACTAGTAATTATGCACTATCACGGCTAAGTGCAATTATATATCCTGCTGGAATTGTGCAATATTGTTTATCTATGCTGCTACCAGTTTATGTATTATATATGTGAGTTGTTGGGTCTATCTATTTTATCTTTTTATCTTGCTTTTATTCTTTTTTTGTACCACTGAGAGGAGCTGCTCTAGAGTTTCATTGTACAGCTGTGCAATGACAATAAAGGCATTTATTCATTCAGAGGCGGAGACCAGGATCCAAGCTGAAGTAGCTTTTAGTATGCCAAGTATGTCACTGTCAAGTCACAAGGGTACAACAGAAGAACGGAAGAACAACAGATTTTGCAGCTCTGCACGGAGACACAGAGAAAATTAGTAACAACTGCAGGCTTTTTCCCCACTAAAGTTCCCTAACTTGGATGGGTTGAGATAAGGTTGAAAATCTGTGAATTTTAGGGGGATCTATTGGCAGAAATTGAATATAATTTTAATAAGTATGCTTTCTTCAGTGTATAATCACCTGGAAATAAGAATCCTCTTCATGGAGTCCACCATGTTTCTACAGTAGCCCAGAACGGACAAACCAAACACTGTTAACTTTTTCTGCTTGCGTACTGCCAGACCCTACACACTGCTCCCTTAAGTATTTTCAAACGCCTTTAAGAATTGTAAATATCTAGTACAAACTGTTAATTCCATTTCTGGTTGTGCCTCTTAGCTCAGCATAGCAGCACAGGATGGTTAGCACTTCTGGAGTAATTTGGGTGCAGTACCAGAATAACGACTGCAGGTGGCGTCAGAGAGCAAAAGTTTGTTGAAACTCCGGGATAAAAATCACTCATTTTGCACCCAAAGTGAGGACATTTGGGAAATAGCATCTATATGGGATCTTCCTGGTTAAATAAAAGATAAATAAATAGCCTTAGAGGCAATTTCAATGGAAGCAAAGTAAGGACTAACCAAAATGTCCTCACTTCCCAAAAATGTCCTCAATCTGTGGGTTAAAAAACTTGTTCCGGTCCTTACTATGTGAAAAGTACAATACTTTACAACACACACACACACACACACACACACACACAGCATGTCTGTCTGTCTGTCTCATTCTCAGACTAATCTATTTTTGTCATGGCTGGCCGGTTGAGACTTTTCTCATCAACTCTTACATGGCACTTGGCTTCCAGACAGACAGTGGGAAGATGAGGTCGCTGGAAGCGTGCGTGTGTGCATGTGCAAGACAGTGGCTTGCTGTTTGTTGCCAGACACAAGGCTCAATAGTTTCTTAAAAATGAAAAATCATTTTTTTGTTTGATTTGTAGATTAAAAAACAGTTTTAAATAAATCAAATATAATCCTTACTGATTGTGTTCAGTGTGTAAATCATTGCACAACTTCATAAAAACAATACCAATAAACCAACACTCCTTTAATGCTGTGGAGAAAGCTTCAAAAGGGATGACACTTGTTACAGCATGTAGCCAGTAATTTAAATTGGGAGCTTTATTAGCCGTACACATGACTAGCATACATTTCTGAGCAGAGTGCAACAGAATATGCAAAAGATCTCTGTTACAAAAATCATCATTTTAGTCCCAGCAGGAGGAGGACGATGACGCTGTGATCCCCGATCTCGCGAGACCTGGTGTGAGCTTCAACATGGCGGCACCCTGCTGCTGAATTAACAACACTAAGGTAATAATTGCTCCCTTGTTTAATACTCCACAACTGGCAAACTGGAGGACCTGGAACAATACATTGACGAGTGCTTCGACCAGCTTGGCACAATGGGAAAAAAAGAAAAAAACAGGGAACAAGGACGAGGTTAAATGTGATCAAGTACAACAATTTACTTACTGACATATATCACTGACGACACCAGTTATATGTCTTTACATAATAATTAAATGTATTGTTATCATTAAACACATTTCAGCCTGGCATCTGATAACTACCCCCCCGCAGTTATTGTGAAAATGGTGCGGTCCAGTTTTGACCGCGCCAATTTCAGGTATGTGCGTCAGATGTAAAGACTAAAGATGAAGAGTGAACTGCACCCTGACTTTCTAAATCAAACATGCCTCAGCAAAAATCAGGGGTTCAAAAAAGAAAAGCCAGGGTACAGAGAGAAGAAGAAGATGAAAGGAGCAGAGTGGCAATGGCCAGATTTCTGGTCAAAAAAAAGGGGTAAGAAGCACCAGCCAGTATTACAGGTGAAGCTGAATGCAGTAAAGGTAAGGAGCTAGCTAGGCAGTCTCGTGGCAAATGAAACATGCTGTAGCCGGCTCAGTTTTAAAGCTAGGTATTACTAATGCTTACAATTTGCGAGTTGCTATGGGCGTAAATTCAGCAAGAAAACAATCATAAATCATATCATAAATACAGAAACGTAACGTGAGACAAGTTACCGCATTTCCCGTTGTCATCTGCGCGTCGGAGCCGTCGAGATCCGCTCGTAAACAAATAACGTTACATGTGTATTTTTTTTTACAGAAATAAAACCCATTTAGTTCATTTTGGCGTATCAGCGGCATGATATCGACAGATAGTCGGACGACGGACGCTAAAAACTGACCGTGAATGCATCCGCTCCATACAGAGTCTCAGCTCAGAGTAGCAGGAGTCAGATTTCACACACACGGGACGAGAGAGAGTTGACAGACCGAGATATGGCAGAGGATTTGGTGTTGAAGCGAAAAAGAAACGCGCCCATCTGGCAATATTTCAGATTTAAACCCAGTGCTATAAGGTAACCATAACGTTAATGAGGTAGCGTTAGTCGCTGTGCGGAGGACGGTAAAGATCAAAGTAAGAGCGCTACACATAATGACCGTCATCTTTTCTTGTAAAATGTCCGGTGTAATCGGTAACACCGGTGTTGTCACAAGTTTATTAACTGGTGGGAAAATTTCCTCACCGTCCAATCCCTAATGTGTATTGATGAGATTCAGACTTGTCTTGTTCTGAGCTACTGTAGAAACATGGTGGTGCAACATGGTGGACTCCATGAAGAGGACCCGCTCCCTATGTAGATATAAACGGCTCATTCTAAGGTAACAAAAAAATGCAAAGATTCTTATTTGAACTGATTTTCATGGGATTTGGTTTGTTAAGAATGTGAGAATTAAATGCAGTTACTAGGTGGAACTAATCTGCACAACTTCCTCTGGGACATACAGGCTCTGATCTTTAGGCAACATCAAGTGGAAATCATTTTGTCCAAGACAGAGAACTACGTTGACTTAAACGAACATAAACAACAGCACATGCACAACAACAGCACTATGTAATGTTACATTGAACTGCTGACACGCTCCCCAGAAAACGTAAACACAGAACTGTTCTCCGCCTTTTCATTTTGAAAGAGCAACGACCAATGAGGAAGCTCCAACAGTCGGCTGACCAATCCTGTAACTTCATCATTCACTCAGTGACAGACTTTTGTGTTTGTATGGCTGGCCCTCTGCGGTCCAACCAAAAAAACATTATTTGTCTCCTCCTGTCTGTCTGAATATACCTGTATCCCCCTCTGTCTTAGTGCCTGTCTCTTTAAGCCCCCCCTCCTGAAGAGGCCCAGTCTGCTCTGATGGACTTGCAAGAAAAATATGGTGCACCTTTGTAGTAGTTCTCAAGCCGTGGGTGGAGATGGTGGGCGGTGTATTGTAATGAGCTGCATGTGACACAGGAAAGGGAGCCGAATGTGATTGGCTGGTTGAATCCCACGTTTTCTGATCTAGAAAGCCCACAATGAACTGAGTGGGTTGTCTTATTTCACAGTCTGTTGGTTGGTAGGCTGATAGCTGATAACCAAATGTACGTGCACAAGCACTGACAAATTGAGTTTTTCATATGTCCCCTTTAAACAGGTGTTTATTCAACTGTGTGGTCATTTTGGAGGCTGTAGTTTGTGGTGCTGTTAAACTCTATAGCATTATCCTGAGAAGCGTTTCCAATATTTTGTCCACCAAAGTTTATATCAATGAGGGTAGACTAAATATTGGAAACACCTCTCATTATAACCTCATACAGCACCACAAACTACAGCCTCCCACATGATCTATAAAACGGAAACCGTTTTGACAGAAACTGCACATCATTACCTTAATGAAGGGAGGATTGTTGTGTTACCTGCACTGGACTTGAGATGCCCGCCTAACTAGCTCGCAGGCTTCACCCCATTTTTAGTTTGACCTTTGTTTTTACGTTAGCTTTCTGCCCTTCTGCATTATGAAACACACCTAGACACAAAGTTGGTAGGAAACATATTTGGTTAGCGTTTCCTCACTGTGTGATGAGACTTTAAATGTGTTGGTTCTGATGTGATTGATACTAACTCCTGCATTTCCTGTCAACAAGAATATGAATCATCTGCCAGAGCAGGTCTTTACCCTGCACATCTGACATTCGCTGCGTTAATACTAATGTAGTTTTACTGATGCTGACAGGTTGTGGACATTTTTTTTTCCAAATAATCCACCATCTCTAAATCACAGTTCTGTGGGGGAGCAGCACTCATACTGCCTGACCAACGAGCCACAGCAGTGACAAAGTGAACCAGCAGGGTTCATCCAGAGGATGAATACCCAACGCCTTCTCATCCCAACTCGTTAAACACTGACTCTTGGTCAGACCCCTCGGCGTCACGTTTCGGTCGCAGTAAACGCATGCTCAGTGTTGTGAATTACGCAAAATCACTTGTTTGGGACTAGGCAATAAAACCACCTAGTTAGGTTTAGGAAAAAACAACATGGTTGGGCGTAAAACTAATGCGTTGGTACAGTGAAAATGTGACTGAACGTTGTGAACACAGGCCATGAATGAACAGCTGATTGTAACACGAAAGTGAAACTAAGCACACAAGACAAGAACAGCAGTCTCCTGGACGAAAGCCGCCCGCTCTGCGTGTCTGTTTTGCTCTTTAAACTACGTCACCAGAGCACTTTCCCGTTTAGCTGCATTTAATATTAATGGGTTTACAACGTAGTTAATGGAAAGCCCGGTGCGACGTTAAATGGTGCCTTGTGCATCGCTATCGAATGCCAAAGGCCGTGACCAAGCGTTGATATTTGACACCCTGGGAATAAGAACGGACTGGAATACTGGAGAAAAACCTGACAGATTTCCCATCACTCTAGTGAATCACTTGGAAGCTGGAAACTGTAGCTTGAACCCACAGGAAGGGGAATACGGACTGCTGGCTTAAAGACCTTCTCTTCACCATGTAGTCCAGACGGTGTGGTGGATCTTGAGGGCTAGTGATGGTGTGCTTTGTCCAGAAAGACTCAATAAGGATCTGCCACCATGACAAGACTGAGGCAGAATAGGCAGCGTCACATGTGAAGAGAAGGCAGCCATATTTGTGACTGCAGTTATTCTGGTGTGAAAGAAAGTGAATGTTCACGTCACATCAGCTGTTTGTGAGAGACAGTTGAGAATTTAGAACCAGTTAGAAGATGACAGCTGTGTGAAATGGAGCTTCAGTTATAAAGCATATCTTAAATCTCTTAGCTAAGCTAACGGTACATATTCTCATTATCTTGGTACTACGTTTTAATAAGGCAGCCTTTAATAAAATGTATATAAATAGTACTTTACTACATTAATGTTGGGAAATGCTTTGCTAACGCTTTATAGATGCCACAGTTACAAATACAGCGAGTAATAAGAACAACTTGTGGATTTTCAAGTTGTAATGAATCTCTCTTCCTACTCGATCTTCCTCCATCACGACACTTCGTCTTTATCTGGTAGTTTATGTATGTGTTAACATTTTAGTCAAAAACATTAACCTTTCTCACATTGCGATTTATTTGTGTGAATTTGGCAATTATTTTCAACGGACACTGTTGATGTTAAAAAGGAACACTGTCACTTTTACGATGGGATTACACTCCTCAGCTGTGCACACACGAAAAATAATGCTGGTATTTAAGAGACGTTCCTATTATTACTGCAGATTCTTTGCAATTTAATGTACAATTAATCTTCTTAAACCCCTCTCACCACAGCTCTCTAGAATACTGTTGCCTGCCCGATGTGCACACAAATCTTAATATTTTGTCACTGCAGCATTTCTGTTAGATGCAAACTGTATAATCTAAACAATGGGACTATTTTATCCCTGATGGCTTTGAGTTCATGCTGATGCCTCTCCCGAGCAATTGGTATCCTGTCTGATCCCTCACATTGACAAGACTTATAACCATACAATTAATCACAAGGCTGCGGGGATTCTACCACATTAAACTCACCCTTATAGTCCATGAAAAACACATTTACTCTGAAAAATCATAAAATGAGGTGATAGTCCTCAAATTATTTCAAGCAGGGGTTGTAATGACTGGGGAATAACAGGCAAGAGGACTCAACTGAACGACACCGAGACAGAAGCTTGATCAGAACAATTCTTTACTTGCAAGGTCAGACGAATTGGCAAACAAATCCGGCAAGGAGAAGACACGGGCGAGGAGCAGGTAAAAAAAGGCAGGGATCAAGAAAAACCAGGAGCACAAAAAAAAACTAAAAGCTGCAACACTTGACACTGGTACAGAGACAAACTGGCACTGAGAGGGCACACACAAACTAAATACACTAAAAAAGGAAGGATAATGATGAAGGTGAAACTAATCAGGGCGAGGCAGGCAATCACACAGGAAACGTATAGCAAAATAAAACAGGAACCAATGAATGAATGACAAATGGAAAAACGGAATAAGGCCCATTCGAGATGAGCCAGGCCTGCCTCCGACTTGATCCCGACTTGTTCTGTACACGTAGGCAGCGATAACCTCACGAGATCGAGGCGGTTCTGTTCAGATTTTGCACGATACTGGGGGTTCCCAGTCTGTTATTCTCCCCAAAGTGTTGCCATTTTCCGAGCAGTCTGCTTTCGGCTACAGTACGATGCTCAGTAGCATTGAAATGGGGTGCGTCCCATCATCTGCAGCCATCATAATGTCGTTAGTGACCTTGATAAGAGTTGTTTCTGTTGAGTGCAGTTTACGTAAACCTGATTGAAAGAGCTCATACAGGCTGTGTGTTTCTAGAACATTTGTAAGCTGCTCGGAGACAACTCTTTCCAACAGTTTGGACACAAGAGGCAGCTTGGGTATACAGTAGGCCTATAATTCGTTGGGAGGGTGGGGTCTAAATTTGAAAACCCGTACTTATTCATTCATGGAGCTCTGCAAGTCACTGCATGTTCTACAACACTGTCCTGCAAATATTTCATAATAAAAGTTTCGTGTTAACAAATGAAGGAATTCTGTCCACATAAAAAACAACAGGTTCCGCAGCCGCCACGCGCTCCTGACGTTCCCAGTGTGGACACGCCGTAAGAAGTGAACCACCGTCGTAGGACGGAAAACCCTGAAGGGTTAACCCTGAAGTTACCTCGTTAACCACAAATCATGTTTCGTAGTACAGGCCTCTGAAATGCGGCTGCCTGTAACTCGAGAGCTGCTCATCGCTGCTCAACAAGCTGACCATAGTCTCAGAAAATGCTTTGCTGCTGCGGTGAGTAGTGAACCAAGTAACGTTGAAGCCCAGTATTTTGTTGACAGTGACATTCTCATGCGTAAATGGTCCACCACTCGTTGCTTACAATGTTCACAATCCTCTCATGTTCTTATCCCGGATGTACAATCCCGACCAGCGGCTCATGCGCTATTGTAATTGGAGTCAGTTAACTCAGTTCATTGTATTTGTTAACTTGTAGGAGGCACTCATTTTGTGGTTTTCTTTTGGGTAGAGTTTAGTTTGTCTTTTTGTTAAGGGATCTACAGGGTTAGGGGGTGTGCTTTTGCTTTCTTTGTCTCATGTTTTTTCGCCACCCGAAGCCCTCGCTTTTTGTTATTTAAGTGTTCTTAACACAGTGATTGTAACTTTTATTTTCTTTATTTCCAACCACGCCAATAAAACGAGTGATTGTCGGAGAACACCGGCTGTTATGTTGCTTCCCTCGCTGCTACACCACCTCTGGGTTGTAACAATGGGGTAGAAAGAGAGCTGCGTTGGAGCAGTTTCCAGCTGTGTGGTGATACAACGTGGTCATCAGTGAACTTTAGAAGTGCATTTTTAAACTTTGCACAGAGCCTTAGCCGTTTGCCCCTGCTTCGAGTCTTTAAATTAGGCCAACCTGACTCCAGTTCTGTACAGTATTTAATGTACAGACATGAGATTTATATTAATCTTATCATCTGGCTCCTATTTCCATTTCCCAAAGTATTGAACTATTTTTGTTAAGACTGAATGAAACATATTTGAGAAATTGGCACATTTTAAGAAACAAATCACTTAATGATTTAATATTTTTGTGCATTAATTGAAAAATGCATATAATTAGGCACACTCCAGCATCCAATTTAATGTAAGTGGAGAGGTCACAATCAATCACAGGAAGAAGTATAGATGTTTGATAGAGAGTAAGGTCTCTCTCTCTCTTTCTCTGCACAACTTATCGGCACTTCCGAGTAAGGATATCGACATTAGGCTGCACACACAAAGCTCGTCAAAGCTTAGGAGCAGTAATGTGGCAAAAAAAAAAGGAACCAAAGCTTGTGCTTAACATCTCAGAGAGAGAGAGAAAAGACAGAAAATCTATAAACAGGAAAGTTTAAGAATCAATGAGTAAAACAAACCACTGAGGCTTATAGTGATTTACACACAAGGAGCTGAGTAAATGCTCACTTCCTTCTTCCTGTTTTAGCAGCAGCACAAACACAGACAACAGGAAACTAAAGAGATGGCTCCTGACACAACATGATGAATAAGACAGCAGCATACATGCATATTGTGTATCTGGGTTTTGACACAGGGCCATATGCAGCAGACATCTATGACCCTTATAATATCATTTAATATTGTCCTCCAGTATACTACAAAAATACAAAAAAACTTTTTGCAATTAATCAGATTAACATGAACTAACTGCCACTCAGTGAACTGGTTGTTCAGGATGAGTCAGTCTCAATATTAACAAATGCACACAGGATTCACAAATGTATTTTGTGATTTTTATTGTATATAATTGTAAAAAAAAAAAAAAAAAACATTTAAAAAAAATACATGAATAAAAAAATCTGATTCACACATTTTTAAAAAAAATAAATTTCATAGAAATCAACAAATATATGTAGTTAAAGGCACTGTTTGTAACTTTTACACATAATAGAATAACAGAATACATCCCGCCCCGGTATGGAGCGGATGTGACGATGTGACGCTCCTTCAGCTCATATACAGGGATAGCTAACGATAGCTCACTGTTGGTTAGAAATGGAGTCCGCTAACGCAAACAAACGACCATCCTCCACCACAACTCAGACTCCAACACAAACTCCACGGAAGCACAAAAAAACCCAAAGTTATAACCGGTGAAGCCCGTCTGGCTCGCTTTTGTTGTCGCATTCAAAATACTTCTATAGTGGATGTTATATGGCTAACGTTAGCTTGCCAAATGACCAGGATCCATGATACTAACGTGTGTATTGTGACAAACGGTGTCCATTTTAGTCAACAACAAATGATGTAACGGTATAAAGCAAATGTGGATATGACTGTTTTCTACTAGCCACGAGCTATGCTTTCTACTAGCAAGGCCGAAGTGGCCAACTATCTGTAACCTCAGCTATGTTATGGTTAGCCTGGTTACACGGCACGGATCTGGTGTTAGTTGCTTCGTAACATCAGCTGATAAAGTATTTTTCAAACGGAAAGCCAGCTGATTTACCAGCCAGATCAGCACGGGGAGTCTGGGTTGAACTACGTGATGTTATCCACTCAGATAAAGCCACCAGTTAGCTTATCTGTAGCTGGGCTACACAGCATGGGTCTGCCGTTGTTTGCTTCTGAACATCAGGCGATCAAGTAATTAGCAAACGGAAAAGTAATTAGTATCATGGTACCAAAGGTCCAAATAAAATATAGGGACATTACAGATATATAGTTATATATATAAAAAACAGATAGTTTGTTTTAGATATTTAGTTTTGTAGATGTCGGTGTCAATGTCAACATTACTAATATGTATATAAAACTATGCAAGATATTATAAAATCTTATTACATGGCATGCCCATGATTTATCTGTTCATGACATTACACAGCTAGATTATGTGTGTAGCCCTGCAGGGAAGATTTTCTAATGGCTGGAGTTGGACCATTGGCAGAGGACCAAGCTTTGGAGGCTTTGGAAGAAAGGTAAATGTGTTGTAAATTGATTTGCATTTTATTGTGTGAAATAAGTATTTGTTCCCTACCAACCAGCAAGAATTCTGGCTCCCACAGACCGGTTAGATTAGTCCTCTCGCTTTAAGAAAGTACTCCGAATCTCAACTCGTTACCTGTATAAAAGACACCTGTCCACAGAATCAGTCAATCAGATCCAACCTCTCCACCATGGGCAAGCCCAATGATTCAGAGAAGGCTTGGGAGAAGGTGATGTGGTCAGATGAGACCAAAATCAAGCTCTTCGACATCAACTCGACTCGCCATGTTTGGAGGAAGAGAACTGCTGACTATAACCCCAAGAACACCATCTCCACCGTCAAGCATGGAGGTGGAAACATTATGCTTTGGGGGTGTTTCTCTGCTAAGGGGACAGGACGACTTCACCGCATCGAAGGGAGGATGGACGGGGCCATATACCGTGAGATCTTAGGCTTCCCTCAGCCAGGACACTGAAAATGGTTCGTGGATGGGTCAATTTATTACTTTTATATGATGTGGTTTTCTGGATTTTGTTTTAATATTCTGTCTCTCACTGTTAAAATAAACCTACCATTACAATTATAGGCCGTTCTTTTCTTTGTCAGTGGGCAAACTTACAAAATCGGCAAGTGATCAAATAATTATTTCCTTCACTATATATATATATATTTATATATATATATATATATATATATATACACATATATATACATATATATATATATATATATATATATATATATATATACATATATATATATATATATATATATATATATACTTACTCATACTTGTTTTGTGTGTAGCATGAAGTCCATGGACCTTTTGGGGGACTCTGTACTAGTGGATGAAGAACAGGCAAACAGCCTTCTGAACACCGTGTAAGTCTAACAAATGTCATCACCACATCCTGTCTTCTTTCATGTGTATTTTACAGCATGGGAGTGATTTTTTTGTTGTTGTTCTGATGTCGACTCTGCCCCCCCTATCTGTGTGCGGTATGTATTATAGTAATATATTGTCTAACCTTGTCAGATAAATACCTAAAAGGTATAAATAGTCCCTCATTCTGCATATATGCATTTTACAATATTTTTTCCCCACACAGAGCTGGTGGTGCCTTACAGAAGGCCATTGATAGACTCCCCATTGTTGGGCTTGAGGAAAGTGTACTGGACATACATGACCGTGGGGATACGCCAGACCAAACTGATGAAACAACAGCAGCTTGATGCAACTGGCCACCTTCCTCCAGTTGCCCATCAAGAAATGCTGTTACAGTGACCACCAGACGGGTGCTGAATAGAATAGAATGGAAAGCTTTATTGTCATTGTACATTGGTACAACGAAATTTGGAATGTGATGGTGTTCCACCTTTTCAGGTGAAACTTCATTCAACCATACTGCAACCATTGTGGAGTGGGTGAGTTTACTTTTCTAATATCATCTACTTTATCCCATTCAAAGGATTGCACGACTCACAGAGCAATGAGCAGCTGCTCTCAGAGCCGACCGAAAGGCTGAATGGTAACATTCGTAAATAAATGTACTGCTAGAAATCACTTTATCACTTTATGCCTGTATCACTTGATGCCCCAATGAGGGCCTGCCCAACAGCTAAGTCAGCGCATACTCACATTTATAGCTTGTAGATGTTGTGTACAGTAAACAGTGATTTGATGGTATTTGATTTTTGATATTGAATGTGTAAATTTGTGTTAGTAGTTCAGCCTTGTGGAGCATTAATGTTCAAAAGATCCTGTGCATGTAGTTGACTGGACAATGTGTTGTCTTCCCTGTCATAGTTTTGCATAGGAATGCAAGGAGGGGACTTCATGCTGTCCACCAACACACTGCTTTCTGGCATTACTTCACCAAGGTTGCCCTCCTCTCCCGCCTGCGACATTTTATGCAGTACAGGACACGTACTGCGTTGAAGCTGTGAAGGAGTTTTGGGAGGAGAAAAGGGTCATTGAACGCCTGCGCACAAAGGACAGTGTTGTTGCCCTTGGTAAGTGAGGAACTGCGATGTGTAAATCTATTTTCAACATCTATGCCTTTAAAAATGAGTGCAAAATACAGTAAATTGATAATGATAGTTTTGTCATTAACAATCTCCTGTATTTTGCACTCAAGTTGAGACTAGATTTTGATAGTTGTTGTCAACGACTTTGATGCCACGCTGGCTAGCCTGCTAACGTCAGCTGCTAGTCAGTGCAAGCTAAGCCATATATGTGACATGAGCTACTTTTTGAAATGCCTTGATACTTATCTACCAGGTTAGATAATGTACACAGTCACAGCTTATCAACATGCTTGTTTTTATCGGTTTCAGCTGATGGAAGGATGGACTCCCCAGGTAAGTGATGGCCTTTTTAAAAATGTCTTTACTGTGTTCAATAAAACGTTTTTGCATACACATCAACATTTCCGATTATAGTGACAACTTTTCTCTATAGGTCACTCTGCTCAATATTGTACATACACTATCATGGAGCATGACTCCATGGACATAATAAGTGTAGTCACAGTGGACAAGAGACAGACCGACCGAAACAGTGTTGTCATGGAGAAGCACGCCTTCATACAGACATTTGACAGACTTACGGGGGAACTACAAATCAAAGAGATCGTCACTGATGCACACATGCAGATTTCAGCACTGCTGAGTGAGTATAGATTCCAGTGGTTTATTTGCCATTTCTAACTATTACCACGGATACCACTATTACCACAAATGTCACTTGCCATCTCTAATGAAAAGTCAAACATAACAAGGTTACAACAGGCAATTCCAGAATATAATTACAATGTATTTCAAAAGTGCAGGTTGTCAAAGGTAAAACTGTATAAATGCGCACAGTGCAGAAACTGAAGTTTAGTGTCCTGTGGTAGGAGAAAAGAAGTCCAGATCTGTGTGTGTTACCGTATTGCAGACCCAGAGAAAGGGAGGTACAAGGATTTTGGTGTACTCCATTCACTGGACATTTGGCATGCAGCAAAAAATCCGACCGAGATACTTCATGTGGTAAGAGTTGGAACAACGTGCCATAATTTAGTTGATTTCAGTGGTTAACCGTGTTCCATTACCGTAAAGTCTTATGTAAATTTAATTTCTATCCAAATGGGATTACTAATCAAAATGTTTCTTTTTTTTATATCCTATGGTCAAAGGCTGGGATAATATCCGGTCAGTCCGCCGTACTTGTCTGGTTGAAGGATATCGTCAATCACTTTTGGTTTTATTGCCAGAAGGCGGACAATAGAGATGAGTTCATGGTGAGGCAGTACAACCACCACAAAGCAATGCAACCACTTTGGAAGGAAGTGTGTCTCAGTTTTCACCACTTACTTATTTTTTTATGCAAAGTGCTCAATATTCCTTCTTTGCAGTGCTGAAATTAACACTGATACAAATACTCTATGTACACTGAAATGTGTGTCCTACTACAGCGATTGCTTGATAAGCCGGTATGTTCTGTTGGTGGTGGATGAAGATTTCCACCAAACAGCAATTTGATTTCTATTCTACATTCAATTTGATTTTAGGGTATGTGGCGCGGTGTGTTGCATCATGTCACGGGCGTGCATGAATGGGGCCTCGGCAGATGTCAACATGAAAGCACGAGCCATGGAAAAGACTGCATGATGTCTGGTTCTGCAGCACATGAGGCACTCTGTTCTCAACAGACGCTGGCTGAAAGACGTTGAGAAATTTCTGACTTTTCGGTAAGACTAAACACCTTTCTCATGTTAAAGTCTCACTTGTTAGTTTTTACAAGAGGTGAATGTAGTAATATTATAGCACTGTTATGAATATGATGCCCCTATATGACAGGATTGCGCAACAGTGAGAAGTCCAATGAAGTTGTATTGTTTTATGATTGTTGAAACTGTTTCTTTGTTCTCTACAGATCAACTTCAGATGTGGAGTCTTTTCGGAACCATGTTCTGATGTATGCTGGCAAGCGATTTTCCTTCTCTCCTCCAGTGTATGAAGCACGGAGCCTCCTCGCTGCACCGGACTACAACCATCACAACCACCGGCCACAGTGCATGTCAACCAGTAAGTCATACTTCTCAAGTTATTTTGAAAACATTATTGTTTGTTTGCCTGAAGAAATCTGAGGAGATTTCAATAACTTCACTAGAGAATGATGCCACCACTGGAGTGATGGTGGCTTGTTGCAATTTCCAAAAGAATGGAAAAACACACTATTTTGTGACTGTCGGCTAATATTAAATTGTTGTCGAAACGTTACCATGTCACCACAGTGGAAGTTGCCAAGGACGACAGTTACATCCCTCAGCTGCAGCTCAACATCTTGGGGAATCGTTTGAACACTGCGGGGGGGATCCAAAGACAGTCTGAGGCCAGACAACCCACGGACTCCTGGTCTTCTTCCTGGAGTTGTGCCACAACCAACAGCTGAACTGACCCAAATCAGCAGAGGACAGGTATTTCAAACACCTGCACGAAGTCCTATCTGATCTATCACAAGGAGCCATTGTGTTTGATTATTCAACAATAGAGAAGTCAGGCCCTGTAGTGGCAAGATGGACTAATCTCCAGTGCTGTAAACATTTGTGTTACCTCTTGTGCTCAATCTCCTTTTCTGTGGATTATATGATACTGTAAATTCAATTAATTTCATTGTATATCATCAGGCTGATTTCTTTTTCATGCAAAAATGACACCCATGATTTTACTTTAGAGATTTCTGCTGATATATAGCCGTGTGAAGAATTACCCTACTGGTTGACTTTTTTTCTTTTTCTCTCTCTCCATAAAAGACATGACATCAGAAGTCCCAAGAGTGGTTTAAAGTGCAATTGTTTATTATAAATATGTAGAAAAAACTTTAAAAAAAATAAATGTATAAATTGTAAATACAAAAAGAACATGTTGACAAAAATTGTACTTATATACTTACTGTAAAAATAATAAAATATAAATAAAATGAAATCTAGTTTTCTTTGAAAACAGCAACACACAAAACATTTTTTTTAGGAGGTAGAACATAAACAAACACTCCAGTTATCAAATTCACCAAAACGGTGCTTCCTTGTAGCCCACATACTGGCTAAAGGGGTCAGAGTATTTGTGTCTAATTCACCACACACAGCAGCTCGGTATGACCACCTGGTTCCCGGTTCCAATGTGTCCTTGTTGCCAGATGGTAAATTGGCGATATGCAGAGTACCGATACTCCCGGTTATCTGCGCCTGGGTCCTGGCTGTCATGGAGTGCCAGAATGTCATTCTACGTCTGCAACACGGGGGTGAACCACCTGAAGAACTTCGTCCCTCTCTGACTGTGTGAGCTGTTGTAATTCCATCTGGAAATTGAGCATTTTTTAAAAAAAATGCGTATGACTGACCAACCTGCATCTCAGCTGTCCTGGCAGCTGAGCAGCTCTGACTCTGTCCTCTTCAGTAACCGAACCAGCTCCTGCTCTTCCCCTGCCCCTTGCTCCATCTGCACCTCTGCCTCTGCCCCTCCCCCCTCTAACATCACTGTAACTGCTGCTCTCATGTGCTGCAGGTACAAAGTCTTCAGAACTCGATTCCTGAAAGAAAAGAATGAAAATATATACAATGACTATTTTCATTGTGATACATTCCATATTTGAGGTATGCTGGATGACAGTTACAGTGACATAAGAAATGGTAAACTGTAATGACACAGCAAGGTAAACTAAAATCATTCATGAAATGATGAAAACAGACTGAAAGGATAATACCAAAAAAGTCTGTTCTTTAGAACCTGTTATTATATACATTTTTTTTTACATTATCTACAGTCTAACTTCACTCAGTCCTATCATAAATTTATAACTGATGTAAGATCAGGATTAGCTTTATCTCAACACACTACCAGACCAATTCAGTAACGTTACTTGACAATAAAAAGGGTCTATTGTACTATGCTGAAACATTAGTGCATCTAATAAGCTAAATGAGATGTGTTATGGAAACTCAGGTCAATGATGAAGTGTGGAAACACATCCTATTCACGTAAATCATAGCTTGGGAAGCTACCAATTAGCGCTAGACGTACTACTAACCGGGAGAAGTTCAATTACAGCAAAGCTACTCCAGCGAGAAATGGTAACTACAGCTATTTATTTCGAATTATTCAGATAAATATGACACTGTGCATGTGGTCATACATAAACGGAAAAAAAAACTAACCCACTAGGGAAAAATGCCAAGAATGTCAACTTTAGTTTGCTAACAGTGTCCCTCAGTCAGACACCGTTCAGAAACGTTAGTTTTATGATGAAATAATACTAGTTTAAATACATGTGGTTCAATACTCCCCAACACATCTTATGTATTATATTCCATCTAGTTTACTAACTGTTTGCATTGTCATCCAGCTAATTTAGCTCTGCTGACGTTTCTGAGCCTCTCGGTGAAAGCTAGACAAACAGCGTTCGATAAAGCTAACGTTAGCAGGCTAGCAAGCTAACGCCGATTTACAATATAAATCGCGTTATCATGCAACGATATTGTATTAGTTATATGTAGCGGTGCACAGAATGATGTCCCACAGGCTCAGTCTGGTGCTACACATTTATTTAAGATGTTCTGCAAAATGTAAATATAATGCTTTAGGTTGACAATCGCTTCACAGCGTATTCTGCTTCATCTTGTACACAGAGATTCTAATTATCTCACTTATTCACGCTAACAGTAACAAACTGCCAGAAATGCACAAAATCAAAGATTACACCACCTCTCAACTCTTTAGAGGGTAATATGTCTCAATACTTCCTGTACAGATAATCTTAGCTCAGCAGCATAACACCATATTTCTTATATTTCTTAATGAACAGTAAACAACAACATAACAATAGTCATATAAAAGGTTAATATGAGCGACGGGAGGGCTCCCTCACATGAGGGCTCATTGTCAAAGCTCCCAGCGTCCCGCGCTACTACTGACGTTACTACCATGGCGGCTGTAACCCTCGTATTAGCTGCTAACTGGCTACATTGAAGCAGTAATACAGTCGCTAACACACGCTAAACACTCAAAGAACTGAACACAGTGTTACCGAAGTACAGTGTAAACATTGCCCTAACCCAGAATTGCTAAATAACCTCACCAGCTTACCTGCAAAATGTAAATATAATGCTTTAGGTTGACAATCGCTTCACAGCGTATTCTGCTTCATCTTGTACACAGAGATTCTAATTATCTCACTTATTCACGCGAGACTTCCCTGTGACGCTCCCTTCACATACACAGCGTCTGTAGCAGCACTGACACCTACTGGCGATACACTGGCATAACTCCCTCACAATGACACTGGCAATAAATAATACTGTACCCTAAATTCTAACCACATTGAACACTTTCTTCTCATAAACACATATGAAACATGACAAACTCTCTTCACTTGCATTACACCAAAGAAATGGTTCTGTTTTAGAACCTACACATGACTTATTGTGCCACACTCTCCCCCTCAATTTCAAATGTCTGCAGACATTTAATTACCAAAGAGTGTTTCCACTTCACATATTGACTTTTCTTACTGAATTCACATGGTATTACTCTTAAGTGGCACTTGATGTTCACATGACATGCATTACTCTTGTAATTACATTATGTAATGTCCCAATAGTGTCCATTTATCGCAATGTACATTCCAGTTAGTATATATCATATATATTCAGTTTCAGTAAACTCCAGATCTGTCCAGATCAACACTCAAGTGTAACAGAACTCAATTTTCGGCCTCAGTTCTTTTAGTCTGTTACCAGTCCCTTTGGTTTACAGCTTAAGTCCACTATGTTCTCATGGGATTGTCTCTCCCTTACAGTCCATGCGTTTATAGTTTATTTCTGTGTCCATTTCACAGTTTCCTCAGTCTTTTTCTTTTTCCCATAACAAGTGTCTTTATGCAGTGTGACCTTAACTCATTACCTCTATATCTGGTGCTATCCATGGTCGCCACAGTCTTTTGCAGGCTGGAGACATACTCACTTGTAGGCTCTCGACACCAACCTCCACAACCGTTGGCTCACCCAAAGCCCCGTAGGTCAGCATCTTTGGTCGGCGTCTCTCCCTCTGTGGGTAGCTGGTTGCAGGCTGCTGTTCTGGAACATCTTCCTCTGATGACTCTTGTAGCCTCTCTCCAGGCTCAGCAGCATTGTCCTCACCATCTGCCCCTGGTATGATGTCCATGATGTCCGCCTCCACTTCCTCCTGTTCTGTCTCTCTCTCTTGTCTCCCCAGATCTGGTACAAATGGCTCTGCATCTGGGTTAATGCCTACAGCTCTCCGACTTGAATGCTGATAGTGTGGGAATCGGCACACCATCTCAACGTCCTCACTGCTTTCACTGTCTGAAGTCTCCACTTGTCTGTTTGTGTGATTTTGCCTTGTTCTTGTTCGTGTCTGATTTCTCCTTCCTTCCTCTTTTGGTTCTGTCTCTGGTTTGTCTAGAGGCAGGCTATCGCATGGAAGTAAGAGGTTCCTATGTAGCACACGACTTTTGCCCCCTCCCTCTGATACTACCTCATACACAGGACTCTCACTGCTCCTTCTCTTCACGACAACATGCACTTTACTTTCCCAATAGGACCGCAGTTTACCAGGACCCCCTCTTTCTGACAGGTTACGAACAAGCACTCGTCCACCAGGTTGAAGGTCAGCTCCGTGAACTCTTTTGTCATATCCCCTTTTTCCCCTGGAAGCTTCTCGGGCAGCTGTTTTAGAGGCAATCTCATAGGCTTGATGCATTCTGGTTTGCCAGTTCTGAACATACTCCGCATAACTCTCCTTTGTCTCACTGGGCTGTAAGTTGAACAACAGGTCTATTGGTAGACGGGGGGAACGGCCATAAAGCAGGTAATATGGAGAAAACCCTGTCGTTCCACTGCGAGTGCAGTTGTATGCATGCACCATCTTGGGTAGTGAACTCTTCCAGTCAGCCTTTTGTGTGTTTGTGAGTGTGCGAAGCATTGACAGTAGAGTCCTATTAAAGCGCTCCACCTGCCCGTTGCCTTGTGGGTGATAGCAGGTAGTGTGGGAGCCTCGCACGTCACAGCACTTTTGCAACTGAGCCATAAGATGGTTTTCAAACTCTCTGCCCATGTCGTGGTGAATTTTCTCTGGAAACCCAAAGCGAAGGGCAAAATCATTGAAT
Source organism: Sebastolobus alascanus (assembly GCA_916701645.2). NCBI lineage: Eukaryota > Metazoa > Chordata > Actinopteri > Perciformes > Sebastidae > Sebastolobus > Sebastolobus alascanus. The sequence continues at coordinate 186,803 of CAKAOJ020000547.1, forward strand.
AGTTTCTCAACAACAGTTTTTGCAGATTTGTTTTTGGTAGCATAGGCCTGTGCAAAACGAGTGTAATGATCCATTACTACCAGAATGTATTCAAATCCTTGCTTACAGGTTTCTAAATGCAAAAAGTCTATCGAGACTAGCTCAAATGGGCGTGTAGTCACGATGGATACCATAGGGGCTCTAGTCACTTTGTGTGGTCGCTTTGTCTTCAGACACTCACACACTTGGGTCACAAAATGTTCAGTGTCACTGTGCATACGGGCCCAATAAAATCTGTCCTTGATCAAGTTTAGAGTCCTCTCAACCCCCAAATGTCCCATTTCTTTGTGCAACTCTTGAAACACTGTCTCCTGATGTTCTTTTGGCAGGACAAGCTGGCATTTATCTCCTGCTTTTCTGTAAAGGATCCCATCATCATTGATACACAGTTTTTGCCACTGTCTCAGTAAGACTCTTACATCTGCAGGTTCAGTTTTAAGAGACTTCCTGGAAGGGTACTTGTTGTTACTTTTGTACTGCAGAACCCGACCAATGACGGGGTCTCTCTTTTGGCTTTCTCTAATCTGCTCTGGTGTTAATGGTTCGGCTAAGGTAGGTGAACATGCATCACTCACTAAGTCCAGTGTGTCTATGTGAGCGGGCGTTCCCCAGGCCGGTGGAGTGTCTTTTTGCACTATGACTCCCTGCAAAGATGCACTGATCACCTCCGGATTCACTTCCTCTGTACACTGTTCTATGAGTTCATTTATGTCCAGTGGCATCCGGGAGAGGCCATCTGCATCAGCATTTTGCTTACCGGGTCGGTACTTAATGGAAAAGTCAAAGTCGGCCAGTTGAGCAACCCACCTGTGACCTGTGGCATTAAGCTTAGCTGTTGAAAGGATGTATGTCAGAGGGTTATTATCTGTATAAACCATGAAGTGAGGGGCATGATACAGATAATCCCGGAAACGTTCACATATGGCCCACTTTAGTGCTAAGAATTCTAACTTCCCTGAGTGCAGGTGATAATTTTTCTCAGGTGGGGTCAGTGTTCTGGAGCCATATCCTATTACGACCATCTTGCCATTTTGTCTCTGATAAAGAACCGCTCCCAATCCTTCCTGGGAGGCATCACAGTGGAGCACCAAGGGGTTTGTGAGATCTGGATACCCTAGGATGGGAGGCTCAATCAGTTTGTCAATGAGAAAATTCAGTGTCTCCTGGTGAATAGGTGTCCAGTGTATGGGAGTGTTCGGTGGAGGGTTACCTTTATTTCTGGCGGTGACAACCTTTCGCTTGTTCTTGGTCTCCTCAGGTGGCATCTTCACAGGAGATGCTGAGAGCAGCTGGTAGAGAGGCTTTGCTATTCTGGAGAAGTTTGGTATGTATGTTCGGTAATAAGAGATAAATCCAAGCATTTTTCTCAAATCTCCAACAGTAGCGGGCACCCTCTCCTTTAATGCTTGCACTGGAGCCACTTCAGCCGGATCCATAGTGTAGCCTTCGCTGGACACCACACGCCCCAGAAATCTCACCTTCCTTTTGAACACTTCGCACTTGCGTGGACTGAGCTTCACCCCATGTTTCTGATATCTTTGGAACACAGTTCTCATGTGCTGGACATGGTCTTCAAAGCTCGGGCTGTGGACGAGATTATCATCCAGGTATGGTTGACACATGATATCTCTCAAGCCAAGTAAGCACTCTTCCATGTTTCTCTGAAATTCTGCAGGGGCTGCACTCAAGCCAAATGGGATTCTAACCCACTGGTAGAGGCCCCAGGGTGTTATGAAAGCGGTCAGGCGCTGGCTTTCCTCATCCATAAACCCTTGATGGTAAGCCTTCCCTTGATCCAGAACTGAGAACCAAGAGCTGCCAGTAAGAGAGTCGAGCATGTCTTGGATTCGGGGGATGGGGTGGCGATCAGGGACTGATTTTCTGTTCAACTCCCTGTAGTCACAACACAATCTTAAAGTCCCATCCTTCTTTCTCACACATACAACTGGTGATGCGTATGGTGATCGTGACTGAGTTATCCAACCCCGATTCAGCAGGTCCTGTAGATATTCTTTGACTTCCTGGTGCAACGGCTTGGGAACCGACATGTATGTTTTCTTTACTGGGGTGGTGTCATGTAGAGTGATATGTAGCTTCAGGGAAGGAATTGAACCTATGTCATCGTCATTGTAGGCAAACGCATGACACTCCTCTCTCAGTAACTGTCTCGCAGTCTCTCTTTGGACATCACTTAAGTGACTGAGGTCGACAGGGGGATCCCACTTAATCGGCTTCTGTGTTTTTGACGTGTCACTGTTCACTTGACTTTCCACTTCAGTTGGTACTGTGTTACTTTGCTTACACTCTTGTTGTTTTTCTCTCTCACCTACATTTATCTGCTCTGTTCTAACAGCATAAGTGGTCTTGAATGTTTGTAAGTGACCAATAACTGTACGCTGGTTTAAGGTAATGTCCTGCTTGTTTGTGTTGGCTATGGGGATTGGCACATACCCTGACCTATCACTGGGGACAGTGATGAGACCCTCCTCAACAGTGACACCCTCTGGTAGTGTAGGCTCTTCATTAGGGACTAAAAGAAGGTCCTGACCTTTGAACTGGGCCCCAGTATTAGCTTTAACATAGACAATGGTGACCTGTTCAGCAGCTAAATTAATTCTTCTTTTTCCTGTGTGCACAATGCCTACGTCTCCATCACTTTCTGAAGTCTGGATTAGCTTAAGCATCGACTGTGCTGTTTTGAATGTGACTGAAAAGGCTCTACTAACTTTCTGGATGGTCTCTGACTTTGGGTGCTGCAAGCTCTCTCCCCCTAATACTTCCTCTATCACATTGTAGCCAATAATAGGCTGTTCTGCTACATTTGGGTCGCTAGACACAAGAATGGGTACTAGCAGTGGCTCTACAAAGGCTGAGTCTCTGCCTAGTCTGAATTCCACTTCCACCCAACCCAGAAAAGGGATTTCTGTCTGGTTTGCAGCTAGACCGATTAGTGTCTCTGACTCCAACAGTTCATCAAGAGGTCTCACTGTGTGGTGTGGTAGGTTCGTTTTTCTCCATTCCTCATTAATGAGACACGCCTGAGCGCCTGAGTCCCATAATGCTTCTACTGGAACCTCATCCAACTGACAATGGACAATGCATCTCTTTCCAATAAGGTTCAGGAGTCTTGCTTTGCGTCGAGGTGGCAGGTAGTTGACTGTGGTAACTTGAGGAGGTGTGTAAGGGGGGACAGTTCTCTGCTTGGTGGGACTGGACAGAGGGTCATGGGCTACTGAGGGTCCCGGCTCAGCAGCCCTCTCCAGTTTCCCTGCTGCTCTCCGTTCCGTCGACAGCCTCTGGAGAGGTGCCCCTCCTGGCCACACTTATAACAGTGTCTGCAGGATTCACCTAACTGAGCTTCCTGACACGCTCTGCAACCACTGAGTCTTCTGCGGCTATAAGTGGCGGTTCTCTCTGTTTGATTTTTCTTAGTAGCGTCAACAGTTGCTAGCACTAGTTTTTTTATTTCTAGTACTTCAGCCTTTAGCCCTTCTATGAGTTGACTCGTGCCTGTATCCTGCTCTGCGTTTCGCACCTGATTTTTCTTCCCCTTTTTCACTATCTCCCTGTTGTTTACTGTGTCTACTCTGTCATCTTTTATCTCAGCTTCTGCTCTAAAAGGTGGCTGGAAGTCATGTGAATACACCTCTGTCTGCACTTGATTGAGTCTTGGCGACCTACTCATGACTCCTTTTCTCAGTTTCTGCTGCCTTTCCTGCTCTAGGTTTGCAGCCTCACTTGCTCGCTCAATTAACTCCTCATCTGTTACAGAAAGACTAATAAGGTAAGGCTTAAGTTGGAACTTAACTGCATCACTCAACAGTCCTGTGTCTACAGAGCGAAGGAATTTTCTCTGAATTAGCTCTGGACTAAATTGCTCACCTTCATCCTCATCACTTGATTTCCACAACAATTTTTCTTTCAGTTCAATTGCCCTAAACAGGAAATTCTGGGCAGATTCTTTTGGGTCTTGTGAAATGTTCATCAGCCGGTGCAGCAGATCTGAGGAGGAGTCCACTTTATAGTGACCTTTGAGGATGGTCTTAAGGTTGGGGAGCGTTAGTCCTCTCTTTATTTCAAGCATCTCCCTCAGATGAAGGCCTGGACTTACTGCACGTATGACTGCTTCAATAATCTCAGCTTCAGAATGTCCTTTACGCTGCCCAGACTCCATCTGGTTCACAAGGCTTGTGTAGGACAGTTTTTCTTTCTGACCTGCTTCTCCAATCTGCCCACAGATCCTAAACTCTCGCCTCAGAGTCACCTCTGGAAGTGTGGTCGGCAGTGTGGTGGCCGCCCTGGCATCCTCGAGCTGTGTTTTCCTCTTTAGCTTCTCTTCTAGCACCCCAATTTCCTCCTTCAGCAGCTGGCGGGCTTCATTCTGTTCCTGCTGCAACATATTATACTTATCTTTCAGGGTGTTTAACTCACTTGTCTCGTTTTGTACAGTTTCTGATTCACTTGGATTTGACTCTTTTAAGGAGCCCACGAAGGACAGTAGACGCTGAAGACACTGCTGAAACAACTCTGAGTCCTCTTCATCCTCAATCTCGTCTAAAGTTTTCTCAGCCGACCTGATGAGGGTGCGTCGAGCTTGGCTTTCAAACCCTCCCGATGGCTTGCTACACTTTAGGTGCTCGCACACAGAGATGAGCTCTGACTTCTCCAACGTCAGCAATGCTCTGCTTACTTCGTCGTGTAACTGTTCCATGGTTCCCTTCTCTCTTAATGCTGATCCAGGTTCGTCTCTTCCGGATGGACCACTGGCTGGATCACCCTCCTGGCTAGCTCGCCAAAATATGTAGCGGTGCACAGAATGATGTCCCACAGGCTCAGTCTGGTGCTACACATTTATTTAAGATGTTCTGCAAAATGTAAATATAATGCTTTAGGTTGACAATCGCTTCACAGCGTATTCTGCTTCATCTTGTACACAGAGATTCTAATTATCTCACTTATTCACGCTAACAGTAACAAACTGCCAGAAATGCACAAAATCAAAGATTACACCACCTCTCAACTCTTTAGAGGGTAATATGTCTCAATACTTCCTGTACAGATAATCTTAGCTCAGCAGCATAACACCATATTTCTTATATTTCTTAATGAACAGTAAACAACAACATAACAATAGTCATATAAAAGGTTAATATGAGCGACGGGAGGGCTCCCTCACATGAGGGCTCATTGTCAAAGCTCCCAGCGTCCCGCGCTACTACTGACGTTACTACCATGGCGGCTGTAACCCTCGTATTAGCTGCTAACTGGCTACATTGAAGCAGTAATACAGTCGCTAACACACGCTAAACACTCAAAGAACTGAACACAGTGTTACCGAAGTACAGTGTAAACATTGCCCTAACCCAGAATTGCTAAATAACCTCACCAGCTTACCTGCAAAATGTAAATATAATGCTTTAGGTTGACAATCGCTTCACAGCGTATTCTGCTTCATCTTGTACACAGAGATTCTAATTATCTCACTTATTCACGCGAGACTTCCCTGTGACGCTCCCTTCACATACACAGCGTCTGTAGCAGCACTGACACCTACTGGCGATACACTGGCATAACTCCCTCACAATGACACTGGCAATAAATAATACTGTACCCTAAATTCTAACCACATTGAACACTTTCTTCTCATAAACACATATGAAACATGACAAACTCTCTTCACTTGCATTACACCAAAGAAATGGTTCTGTTTTAGAACCTACACATGACTTATTGTGCCACATATACGTCAATAGTCTATATTAAGCAAGCTAGCAAGCTGCTAACAATATTACGCTTTATAACTCAAATTACAAAAAACGTTTGTCAAACTGTAATAACTGTTTTACTGACATCATCCATCAACATGATGCAATCTCTTTCAGTGTGCGCTGCCTCGCTGTTTTGACGGATGCTCGCACACGTTCAGGTAGCGCGTGCACACGGGCGAGCGCGAGCAACAGGACGCTGACTGTCATTGGCCACAAGTGTCGCTGTTAACAAGCAACTTCTGATTCTTACAAACAGTCCCTTTAAAAGTATTTGCAATTTTCAGCAAATCATATTTGGATGTTACGTTTCTATACAAACTGTTGAATCTGTCTTTACAAACTGCTGTCATGTGCCAACTTCACTACATTTGTGTAGGTTTTTTGAGACTCCCCTGATTCACAAACGCATTTTATTTCTCAACAGGGAATTATCTGTAGCCAATCAGATGTCTCCCTCATTTTCAGTCAATCACATGAGCGTATCTTCACAAGGATTTACGTCATGCACAGGGTGAACACGGAAACTAGTGCAGCCAGGCCGAGTCAAAGGCCTAATTTAGCGAATAACTTTGTACCACGGAGGCCCTTCAGCGTTAAGCAGTTGTGAAACAACTACAAATCACCTAAACTCCACAGATTCAACACATTATACATTTGGCAGTCAACAAAAAGGATTTATCCCAAGAGCATATTTATTATATCAAAGAAACAAGTTTAAACAAGTAGAGCATTATATAAAATAGACAATTAAGCTGTTAAAAAAACACCTCTTTATTTTAAATACATCAACTGATAAAATACTAAATTACAATGGTACCAAGGTTATAAAAATGAGCATTAACTGTTGTTGGTGGGGAAAGTAGGAGCCTCAGTCTACTCTGTAAAAGAGGGATTACTCACCGCACACAAACACCATCAGTGAAGTGCATGTGAGACCCTAATCACCGCTGAACCTCTACTCTGAATGGTTGGTCTGTGATCCTCAGAAAACACAGAGAAAATAGTCAGTTCACAAGATCCACAGAATCACAATATACCTGGAAGCAGTAAACTCTTGGGAGAACATAAATAAGAACATGAATTAAAACCCAAGCAAACAATATTAAAAAACAAATTATGCAAAACAAAACAGCAGCGGCAAACAGTCTACAAAGGAACAAAACTAACATTATTATCACTATGCTGCCACAAACAACAATGTGAAGCAAAAATGTATAATCGGCGTGTACCTTTTCGCCCCATTGTGCAACCCCTTCACGGTGCCATGCCATTGTTCTCACAACCCGTTATTCTGACACTCTAATAGTCCAAAAAATGCACCACTGGACCAAAAGCCCATTTGATCGATAGCCAGTTATTCTAAAAACAAACACTCCACTGTCCCGAAGTCCCGGATTCCTCAAAGTTTTTCTTCTAAGGGAATCAGGGATAAATTAATTATGGATATAAACAAGTAAACACAACGATTAATGGTAAATACATACAGCGTTTATTAGAAAATAAAAAGTGCAACTTCAGGACCTGCTGATTCAGTTCTCAAGATACAAGGCAGTGAAATATTTAACAATAAAATAAAATAAACCAACTTCTATTCAAGTTAAATGAACAGTGGTTTAACTGCTGCTTCTGTCTTCATTTTCAATATAAACGGTAAAACAATAATATATAACAACAAATAAAGTGCAACCAACATTCCTTCAGGTTGAATGAACAGTGGCTTAACCTGCTGCTTCTGTTCTCATTTTCAAAACAACCAACTTCTCTTCAATCTACCGATTTTTAAAAAAAAAATATCATCTGGTCCACATGATCTGACCGCAGAACACTTCTCTGTGCGTTTACTATATCACGAGCAGTACTAAAAACTCGCTCTGCTGGCAAAAAGCGACAAACACGAGTGTTTTAACTTATCCGTTTGACCCCGAGACTCCAGCAGCAGAACGTACACCTCGAATGAAGCAGGAAGTTTCAGAAGGGTTCGTTCAACTTTTTGTGTAACTTTATGTGTGGGTCAGCACGGAAGCTAACGGTAGCTAACGTAAGTAACGTTATTGTGAGGTATTTGGTCAATAAGTAATTTTGCAATTTGTGCAATTTAGTGAACGATAGGCGCTACGTACGTTGCGTGTTTCACAATTTTTAACGTATATTTTACTTGATATATCGCCAACAGAGTAACGTCAGCCGATGAGAAATAGCTTCCTTTATGCGGCCAGTTTCTTTTGTTTACTTTACATTCCGCTAGAACACAAGTCCGTATCATTACTGTCCTCTAGTTGAATTCGAAGCTGTGTGCCGTGTTTTGTAAACTCGATTGTGCTCCATCTCAACATTACCTGCAATGATTTACTGTTACATAATTCTATCATGATATGCGATAATAATGTGCAAAAAAAGCTTACTGCTCATTCACCTCAGCTTTTTTGCATCTACTGTCAGGTTTATAGTCTCATAAGCTTCACATGTTGTTGAAATGCTCACATTTTTCGATTTATTTGTACATGTGGAAATTGTGCAAGGATGCCTATAGAAACGGAAAATATATGCTGCTTGGAGATACCACAGGTAACATTTTTATTCGCTGTACTAAGTTGTGTGTTTAGACATATTTTTCACATACCATGAGGCTTACCATATGTAATTCACTCTAGGTTACAAGAAAGATGCAGCAGCTGGAGGATCCTGCATGGTAGAACATCCTGGGTTGGACCCTGTATGTTTAAATGTCTTCTCACTCCAAAACGCATTTAACATTTACAGGGCCGAATATTGTGCTCTACAGCTGAGGGAAATAGAGCAGTAAGTGGTTTCTTACTTATTTGATCATCATAATTTTAATCAAAATGTACAATTAAAAGCTAATGCTGTTCATGAAAAATAAATACCTGTATGTAAGATGTTATGCAGTCTTCCTTTCCCTGACATTCACCACACACCATGAATGGCATAATACACACCACGATATTGCAGAATAATGCCCCAAAATAAGAACGTGATTACTTTTTAGTATATACTGTAGCTAAGTTTGACATCAGCAGATACTGTTCGTATTAAACATGATTTCACATGACACATTTTACAGATACTGTAAAGCCTTTATTGTTATGTTCAATCAATAGAACAACATTATCATAACATAAGAATAGAAAAACAAAGGATTCACTGAACCCATAAACAAAAAAGACATTTCTGACACACCATAGATTGGCTCCTGACAAGCTGTTTACTGAATACATGTATATTGTCCATTCTTACAGCCGTTACAGGTATCTAGCTTACTCTGGGATGGGGATCTTCAAAACCTCCTCCGTGTATGGTGCCGGGTCGACAAAGACTTTGTCAAAGACCAGGTCCATCAGGTCATCCACATACCCTGTGCAATATTTTTGACATAATAATGACTGAACATTTTTTTTTTTACTAATTTATTATATTTGTTTTATAATTATCCTATATGCTGGACTTTATACAATATTGATGTTTGTTTTTACTGTGTTTTTTGTTCATGTGAAGTGTTACGAATTTGATGTGCAACATCACAAATAAAGAAATGTCGGGTCAGTCTTCACGGGTTTTGCTCTGCAGTCTCCCTTCCTGGCCTTCGGGAACTGCAGTCTGAACGGTGCGTCTCCAGCAGATTATTTAGCTTGTGCACGGTTTGCATTTTCATTGCCAGGTAGAGTCTTGAAGCATGGTTTGGACAAAAACAAAAATGTAAATAATAGCAGAGGCTGTACACAATGTCACGTGTTCTAAGTAACTAAAGTTAAATTTACCTGCACAGCATTCCAAGAAATGGAAAGACGACATTCTTTGGAGCAGAACGGAGGATGACGCTGTGGAAAGTGTCATGATCTGGCTGTGCCAGAGGACTTAGGATTTTTTCCTTTTGTTATTATCTTTATCCCTTTAGTGTTTTATTAGTTCTGTTATTTGTGTTTTCGGTTCATTGGGTTTTGGGTTTTCTGTTTTATTGTCTCCATTGTAGTGTTTCCTGTTTTATCTGTTAATTCACCTGTTGTGTCACGTCTTGTTATTTCCTGTCATGGTCCTGGATTATTGTCACATGGTGCATCCCAAAGCTCTTCATTGCATCCACGTTTCCCTCACTTGCGTCTTAGTCCCTCCCACCAGTGAAGCATGGAGAGACGCAAGGAAACCATGCGAGGAGAGAGGAAACGAAGAAATATGTTTTAAGAGAAATGAGACGTCATTTCCTCTGAAGCGTCACGTGAAGCGACGTCCGTTTGTGATGACAGCAGCACAGCTGGATCTGATGACAGCTGTGTTATCTGTTCCATGTTCACTCACAAACGATAAGCTGTAACTTATGAGGTTAATTCAAGAAGAAGGAACCAGGCCTATATAAGTGGCAGAAGAAGTAGGAAGATGACATCTAACGGATCACTTTGTGCAACTGGATTGTTTAACCTACTGCAGGTTCAGGAGAGGAAGACTGCAGCGGGCCAGCCTGTGTTTAGAGATAATCATCACACAAGTGTAATGTTTAATGACTGGTTGTACCGATGAGTTTAATTTAATGTAAGATCAGATCTAATCACAGTTTAGCGAACTTAGGTGTGGGATGACTGTGTCCTTTATTTTGTAGATGGAGATGGAGATTGACACAGAGCCAGTATATGCTCAACTAAATCCTCATGTGCCGGTCCTTGCTGTGTTCTTCGATGGCCAGAAGGACCTCATGGCGGACTACAGGCTGGGGAGACAGTCCGTCTGAGAATTCTGCCATCAAAGAACAAGCAAGGTTGGTCACATGAGGTGCATGTACTGATGAGCACATACTGGCTGGCACACGGCTTATCCTACAGCGTGGTGTCCCGGGCCTTTCATGTTCCCAAGTCTACAGCCTGCAGACTGGTGTAAACTGGAGTGGAGAAGATTGCAGTCCTTCGCCAGGACGTCATCAAACTGCCCAACGCTGGAGCAATGGACGAGGTTGGCCGAGCATTTGCACGGCTTGCCAAAAGTCCAGTGTTGCAGGCAGTATGTGATGGGAGGGGCTTCTTCATCAACACCTTTGTGGGGAATCCTGGCTCTGTCCATAGCACCAGAGTCCTGAAGAACAGCAGGATCTACAGAGAGGCTCCGTACCCCCCCCCCCCTCAGGTGAGCCTAAACAATTTGTTAATGCATCAATATTCATCAATTACTATAAATATATTAATTTATGGTTTCCCATTCTCTGCAGGATTCTATATCTGCACACTACAAAACTTCTCTACCTCAGTTCTTATCCTGCATTATATTCCATATCTGACATTTCTTAATATCTGTTTCTCCTATATTTTATTATATTTTATTACCCAGCACTATATCACTTTCTGCACTACATTCACTTTTTCTTTAAATAGTCCTGTATCTCAGTTGTTTACCCTGCACTATATTCATTTTTAACAGTTCTTCTGCACATTGCATATTTTGTTTTATACTCTGTATTACTTACATGTGTCTTGTTACTACTCGTGTCGTTTTTACTAACATGTGTGCTACTCACCTGTGACGTTTTTACTAATATGTTTGCACTATGGAACTGTGATGCTGGAAACTTGAATTTCGCTCGGGATCAATAAAGTTTCTATCTATCTATCTATATATCTATCTATCTATCTATCTATCTATCTATCTATCTATCTATCTATCTATCTATCTATCTATATTGTTGGTGCCTGGGACATTGGCCACCACACTTTATGATGAACCTGTGCCTTGAAGCTCCTCTTCTTTTAGTTATGTAAATTCCTAAGATGCCTTTAAGTTTGAGTTCTTTTGTGCTATTATCTTTTCAAGGAAATAAATGAACGTGTCTTTTGTGCAGTAAACAAGTTGTTGTTCCAGTTTGTTCCCAACATCTCATTACAAGCTTATTTATATTTTGTATTGTCTGCTTGCTTTTATTTGTATAATTTATTTAGGTTTTGTACTACAGTTTGTACTGAAATGTACAGAATTATATGAAAGAGGTCTATGGTGTTTCAAGGTTATAGGAAATGCTCTCCTGTGACTACAAACTTAATGATAACACTGTTGTGCTCCTGTCCATGGAACATTACTCTGGAAAAGGAATAATGTTAATAAAGTAAATGTTAGACCCAGAATTCTGGAGAACAGTGAAGATGGTTTCCATGACTTAAAATGTTTAATGGATGTGAAAGAACAACTTAAATTTGCAAACAAATTAAATATTTCCCAAACTTCTGTCAAAATGAATAAATAATGCTTAACTTAAAGACCTTTATAATATAAAATAAATAAATCCAAATTAGATCAATTTCGCACCAACTCCTCAAACACATCTAAAAAACGCTGGGTGTTGGTCCGGCTCGCTTGGAAGCGTTCCTCCTCATCTGTCCCCGTCCCCGTTGGTGGATTTTTCAGCTCCTGGAAGATGTCGAACAACGGATTTATCAGTTAGATGTAGACACACTAAAGACACTACAATGTGATGCATTATGTAAAATAACAATAGTCACAAATGCTTATTTATGGAGGTGAACTGAGCTCATAAGAAATACAATATTTCACCTTATACTTCCTCTTTAAATTGTCCCATTTGTTGGACACCTGTATGGAGGTGAGCCGTCCCTCCAGGCCCGTCTTTCTAATGACTTCCCTGTGGAGGATAAAACATGTCAACTTATTGCATCTCTGACCCAAGACACAAGATGTTCAATATTAATAAAAGAGCATCTCTCGTTAACGTGACAACGTCAGATCATATTCAGCTGAGAGTCTCACATGCAAAGTGCGGGGAAGAGCTTAAGTGTGATTACTTATAATAAGTATAACACATGATGAATAGAGCACACACTTAATAGGCACGTGGACAGTTGGGATAGCGTGACATTGTATTGATTACCATAACATGCAGTGAAATAGCACGGTCAAAACAGATGTAAAAAAATTAACTCACCCCCAGGACTTCTTCCCCGTGAAGAGGTGGACATTCTCCGTCCTGTGACGGATTAAAGCTCTCGTGTCTTTGTCTGTTAAATGACACATATTTCAAACATATCAGAAAACGGAAAACATTAAGCAATGTCACACATCATTTTCCTCTATTAATATGAAATATAAAATAAGATGAAATAACATGAAATAAGCAGCGTGTCCACCGTGTGACTACTGCGGCGTTACTTTTGTTATGGCGTAACACACTTATTTTCTATCAAAGGTCCGATGAATAACGGATGCTCTACAATACACACATTAGGAGGTGCTGTCGTTGACATGACTAAACGGATTGTGGATGAAATAAATGTAAACACACGTTGCATTAACGTCAAATTATTTCACAGAATAAGGATGAAATAACATTAAATACCGGACACTTACACTTGTGTTGCTTTTCGCCATATCTTTCAAATGCCAGATGGCAGATGTAACTGGAGGCGGAGTCGGCGGCTTTTATGCTGCACGACTTCCGTGAAGGCTGCTCTCGTGTATCCTCGATCATCGCTCCTCAGAGATAGCTTTTGGACGGTGTTCAAGATGGAGCACCAGAACAACTTCCGGTTCAAGCGAGGATCGAGGAAACGACAAATAAGAGAATTGGGATGAGCTCACAGTTTGTTTCCTGTTTTATTTTGAAATTCACTCCTCCTGGGTCTTGTCTGGTTTTATTTCCTACCTTTGTTTGTTTTCCCGCCTTTTTTGATTGTCTGCCCCGCCCCAATCTGTTCCACCTGTGTCTAATCACCGCTGTGTATTTAAGCCTGTGTGTTCCCCTCTGTCTTTGTCAGTTCGTCGTCGTTTTTTCATGTGTTGTGTGTCATTCAGTGAGAGAGTTCTTTTCGTGTTCATTTAGTATTTTCAAGATTATTCTGTTGAGGAGTTTTGGGAATCTGTATGCCGGACCAGCGGCCTTTTTCTTTTCTAGTAAGTTCATTAAAATCATATTACTCTGCCTGCTGCCATCTCCTCCTCCCTTCTCTGCATTTGGGTCGATATTGTATTTACGATATTTTGTAAAGATTAGTTTTTCGGGATTTTAAGTCTTTATTGATATGTCAGTCGACGGTTTTATAAAATGGAGAAGGAGTGGCATTTCAATATAGTAATTAGTTGGATTCGAACCGGGGCGTACAGGTTTATGATTTCAACTTACAGGAAGTGCAGCCGCTCTACCAACTGAGCTATTGTGACTGAAGTAAACAAAATGAGTTTTAATATAATATTTAACTTACATTTGTCCTTGATAACGCTCGATACAGAAGAACTTTCCAAATATAACAGACGAAATGCATTTATAGATCTTTGAGGAGCGTATCTGGTCAACTGTATTAAGTATTCAAATAGTCCACTGAATAAGTTCATACAAGAGATTTTAAGTTTGTCGTTATAAGTTCTATATATCTCAACTATAATGTGATGGTTTGTTCGTCATTCAGATATTTGACAAAGGGCCGTTAAGGCCGTAAGTACTCCTTCTTTAAGTTAAAACGTCAGATAGAAGTATGCGTTTTTAATGTGATTTAAACACATATTTAATGCATATAAATAATGAATTAACTTTCTGTAGTTATTGGTTAGAAGCTCTCTGTAGGGAAAATCCAAGGTTTCGGATGGAGCTTTCGAAAGATGCTTCTGATTGGTTGTAGAACTGACCTTAAGGAGGCTTGTCATTGGATGTCATTTTGGAGCTGGGGTTATTTACAGCAACGCACATCCACATACGCTTCACTCTTTTTTACTTTTTTTGTAAGAAGGCAAGTTGTTTTTCAATTTAAAGTATGGCTCGCAGAATTTTGTTTGTCTCCATCCAAGCTTCCTCGTGTTGAAAGTCTGGACAAGAACGGTCTTCGCGATAAATTTGAGGTTTTGACAGTAAGTTTTCAAGATATTTAAGACACATTTGTCTGTCTGTATTATGACTTACTAAAATGTGTACAGATAGTCTAAAATTATGAGTGTTGACTTTATGAAAGTATTTATCTGTATAGTCTCCATGTCTCTTTTATATAGATGTGTTAGTGTTTAATGATCTGTTATTTGTGAAGTGTTATTTAGCACATATTGCATGTTTAATTGGCTATATATAGTCACAGTATGCCTTTTTGAAAATAGTATATAGATTAATGTACCTATATTTCTTGTGTTTAATTTTGTTTAATTTGATGTTGTAACACATTGTATGTTTTGAGCCATTTATTAGTAGAATGATTTTAAAGTGTTTAGCGGTTTATGTGTAATTTATGCTTATGCGTATTAAAGTAAATGTATGTTTTTTGTGTTTTTTCTACAGTATGCTTGCAGTGACGATACCATCAGTAGGACTGAACTAGCGGCAAGAGTTTTTGATGTAGGTTCTGTAGCGTTGAATACTTTAAATAAAATGGACAGGCTGAGACGTGTAGCTTTAAATAGGAATTCTTTCTTGGAGAAGGAGCTGCAAATTACAAGAGACAAACTACAAGTGGCCAATGCCAAACTGGACTGCCAAGCGATTGACCTCAGCATATGGGGTTGGTATAGTTATTACAAATAAAGAACAAGGAGATATACTTGCAATTTTGTTTTTGTGCTTATAATTGAAGTATATATCTGTGTTCCCAGATGATGAGACGGATGATGAGAAGGTTGGCAGAAGGATAAGGACGACCAGTGAAGAAAGAGTCACTGTGGACACTGATTCACCACCAGAAGATGAAACATCAGTAGTGATTGGAGCAGTTGTTGAAGATGAGACAGAAATCCATCTACATTTAAGTGATTAATCAAAAAAAACCTAAATTTATATTTTTTGCATGTTATTCATTTTTTTATAGAGTTGTGTTTTGGATTTTTGTTTGAAAGAATTTATAAATAAAACATTTGAAAACTTTATTTGTTTCCTATTTTGTTGTCTTGGTGATCATATTCAGGCAGAAATATTATACAGCTAATAATGTTAATATATTAGCATAAATATCTGATAAATAATAATTTATTTCTTAATCATATGATTATTTAATAGATAGCAGTATTCAAATGTGGTTGTTGTTAGCAACTATTTTAACTGTTGGACTATCAAAAAGATCAGATTTATTAATTTTTTAATTAGTAATATTAGATAACTATTATCTAGACTATTGGTTATTGTATGTTTAACACATGTTTTTATATTAATATAAATATATTTAGACTGTGTCTTAAGTTGAATCTGCGTTTTTCAGTATAATGTTAATGATATAAATATAGGTAAAATGAATTTGACAATTATTAATGTCAAAATAGGTTACTGTACATGAATATAACCAAATAGCTATGTATGTATTCATCTTTATGGATGTTATTTACTTTAGTCAGTATGAGTTTAGATTTGTATTTGATGTGTTTTCTTTATTCGTTTAAATTCATTCAATAAATGGATAAGATTTGGAATTATGTTTTGATGGATTCATCATTCTAATGTTAATAATTTTATTGAAATGTACACATTTCTAAACACAAGTATTTATATACAATACTGTATTTTTAGCCTGTTTATTTTTATTATTATTCACACAGACAGACAATCAGCAACGTTGCCAGCTGTCTTTCATTTATGTATTTCCCCTAACTTTTCAAAACAGGCAGAATGTGTTATTTACCTCATGTAACAAAGAGCTATAGTTTTTTAAAAAATATTTTTAGCATACTAAAGCCTATATTGATAATATAGTGGATATTTGAATAAGAGGAAAAAGGGGTGATCTGCAGATGTAGTTGCAGGTAGGTTTTAGTTTCTGCTTTGTTTTTTGTGCAGCCGTTCTACCGACTGAGTTTTCGTTGCGATAAATAACAAATGTTTACCTTGAGCAGAAGCTTAATACAACAAGAGTGAATCTACAAGAGCAGAAGCCTATTGTAGTACTTTGAGATCAACTGGAGCCAAATAAATTATTATACAGATCCGACGCGTTTCAATTTGCGGGATTACTGCGACGGTAACGGTGTCTCGGTGACAGATGGGGGGGGGGGGGTGACTTTTATTTTCTTCTGTTTTTTCCTGCAATTGATGGCACTACCAGATGGCACATTTGAGCAGTCTAGACTGCAACAGCTGTGAGAGAAGCTGAACTCTGTTATTCTGTTCCTCATGCAGTACAATAACCTACATATAGTACACTGCAGTAGCGAAATTAATGTGGGGGCAACCCTGTCTCCTTAAAAAAACCAAGAGAGTTTGTAGTAGAGTAAGTTATACCGTTGAGTTAATTTAAGACTAGAACTACCAAGGAAGTCATTTTGACCGTTTTTTAATTTTGATGAGGGAGAGTGTGAGTGGGCTAAAGTGTAAATGTGATGAAAAACTTTCTTTGATCATGAAGCTCATTGTTACTGCACAGTTCTCTGGTTTTTCAGTGAAGTGTATGAACTACACTGCAGACTGGCCTCTCTGAACCGGTCCAGCGCGGGTTGAATGTGCATCAGCAGGTCGGGTCTGCGTTCAATACGTCCGATGTATGAAATGTCTCTATCCTCACTGCGCTGCTCTCGGTCGTGTTCTCATAGGCCGGAAAGGCATTGGAAATTGAGAGAGTGGACGACAGCAGACTTGTGAGCAGCATGAAAGATGCTATCCGCACGGATCTGCAAGAGCGATATGATGATCCAGACATGTCCGCTTTGATGAACATGACGTGTGTCTTGGACCCTCGTTTAAAGCTCAGCTCTGTGGAAGATGCAGACTCCATCCCTCAAAATCAAACGAGAGCTAGAGCAGCAGGTATCTGTAGTATTTTGTTCATGTCCTGTCTCTGTATTCTTTTTTGTACCTTAACTAATGTTTCTCTATGTGTTTTTGAAATGTTGTGAAGCACTCTGTGACCCTGTGTCTACGAGCGCTGCTATACGTAATAAACTCTACTTACTTACAGGTGAAGGAGTTCAAGTACCTCGGGGTCTTGTTGGCGAGTGAGGGGACAATGGAACGTGTGATTGGCCGGAGAATCGGAGCAGCGGGGGGGCGGTATTGCATTCGCTTTACCGCACCGTTGTGACGAAAAGAGAGCTGAGCCGGAAGGCAAAGCTCTCGATCTACCGGTCACTCTTCCTTCCTACTCTCACCTATGGTCATGAGTGTTGGGTCATGACCCGAAGAACGAGATCGCGGGTACAAGCGGCCGAAATGTGTTTCCTCATGAGGGTGGCTGGCGTCTCCCTTAGAGATAGGGTGAGAAGCTCAGTCATCTGTGAGGGACTCGGAGTAGAGACGCTGCTCCTTTGTGTTGAAAGGAGCCAGCTGAGGTGGTTCGGGCATCTGGTAAAAAGTCTGAAAAATGTCCAAAAACAAAAAGTCTGAAAAATGTCCGAAAACAAAAGTCTGAAAAATGTCCTAAAGAAAAAGTTCCGGAAAAAAAAAATCTGAAAAATGTCCGAAAAAAAAGTCTGAAAAATGTTTAAAAGAAAAATGTCTGAAAAACGTCCAAAAGAAAAAAGTCTGAAAAATGTCCGAAAAAAAAAAAGTCTGAAAAATGTCTGAAAAAAAAGTTTGAAAAATGTCTGAAAAAGAAAGTCTGAAAAATGTTTAAAAGAAAAATGTCTGAAAAATGTCCAAAAGAAAAAAGTCTGAAAAATGTCTGAAAAAAAAAAAAGTCTAAAAAATGTCCGAAAAAAATGTCTGAAAAATGTCAGAAAAAGAAAAAAGTCTTAAAAATGTCTGAAAGGAGCCAGCTGAGGTGGTTCGGGCATCTAGTAAGGATGCCCCCCCCCCCTGTTCCAGGCACGACCAGCTGGGAGGAGGCCACGGGGAAGACCCAGGACTAGGTGGAGAGATTATATCGCCACACTGGCCTGGGAACGCCTCGGGATCCCCCAGTCAGAGCTGGTTAATGTGGCCCAGGAAAGGGAAGTCTGGGGTCCCTGCTGGAGCTGTTGCCCCATGAAACCCATGAAGAGGAGTTTCCCTGGCTGGCAAAAGACGAAAGAAGAAAGATCCTGTGCATACCTGCCACTAGCATCTCATCGGGAAGAGTTTTCAGCTCCTCAGGGAACATTCAAACTGCACTCCGGTCCAGCTTGAAGCCTGATAAGCTGAACATGCTTGTCTTCCTGCACAAGAACTTTCCATAGACAAACTATCACACACACACACACTCATATGATAACATTGTTATCGTGATATTTGTTGCCATGATAATCGTATTGAGAAAAATTGATATCGTGACAGCCCTAGTATATGTTGTACCGTGGCTCCAAGGTTTGAATCATCTCACGGAACCCAGGATTTTCAACCACACTCTACGGTCGCATATCTTTACAGATAAACCTGGCGACGGATGCCGTGATGACTTTAGCCCTATAGGTGAGTTTTGGTCTAAATTCTTACCAAAAATGTTGGCGAGGCTTGAGGCTTTTGCAGAGCTGACTGGTGTCGCCGCCGCTGTTGCGGTAACGCTGCTAGAGTTATGAGGGTTAGAGGGAGAGGGAGAGTTAGCAATGCCATGGCGTCTCAGTAGATGCGTGGAGAGATTGGTCGTGTTGCCGTTGTATTTTATCTGACCTTTGCATATTCTGCAAACAGCGAACGATTTATCAAGGAAATCTCCCTTTTTTCAAAACCCAAAATGTTTCCACACGCTGGACCTCAAATGCGGCTTGAAAATCTCTCTCGTCTGGTTTCTTTTCCGCTATCAGCCATGCTTCGTTTTGTTGTTTTCTGTCTGAGATTGGCGCTGCTGGCGCATGTCGATGACATCATACACAGGGAGAGTGAACCGGAGTAACGTTTAACATTTCTTTACTAATAAAAGTGCTAAAAAACACTTTCATATAACGTTTGTCGTCCTTAATTACAAGGTGAAATCCTTAGTATCCATACAATCGATTTCTGCGTCTCAAATCGATTTCATATCGATATACGTCTCCTGTGAAGGACAACTTGCCGAGGACCTATCGATGTAGTTGGATCGTAGGAATATAAATCGATACATCGATGTAGTAGATGAAGCGTTACACCCCTAGATATTATTGGGTAATATTGAGTATAGCCCTCACTAATACCACTGCTGCATGGAACACTACATGATGCCAACCAACAAGGATTGTTAGATTAAATATCCTACTGCGAGGTCAGACAGCAGTTACACCGGAAAGGTCCAATGACATCATTCTGCATAAGTAGCACATGGTGCGTGCGTATTGCCCGTTCATATACAGCAAAGAATGAGGAAATGGGTGTGCTATGTCTGTGTAGGACTACGGTGGCTCGGAGGGGGTTTTCTTTCACTGCCGGAAACACTAGTCAGACAGCTAGCTTTGGCGAAGTGATCCAAACATTTGACTTGTGCACCTGTTGTGCCCTGAAAAAGGGGAATATTAGTATTGAAACTCTGACACGATGCTTCCTCTCCAGCAGCTTCATAGAGAATTTAATTTCTTTAACAATATTCACACAGTTTCATAAGTTCTTTCAGTTTACAATGCTTTGCATGTAAGTGCATTTTCCTTTTATCACTGGGTCAAATTAACATTATAGTTTCCTTCTTTACAGGTAAACAAACAAATTAATAAATTCACATTAGGGGTGGGCGATATGGCAAAAATATCATATGACGATTTTTTTCCAGGCAGGATCACGATCCACGACATTATCACAATTTTTTTTCATGTTAATTTTAAAGACAATTTTGCAAGTTACTGAACGTTACAACCAAACTAATTTCCCCATTTAAAAAAAAAAAAAAATACAGCCCTATAAGCTAATAAAGTATAAGGAAAAATAAAAACAGATCATTAAGGCCAAACAGATTTTAATCAAGTGTGCAATTCTGCAAAGTATGAACATTCAACAAGAATTTTGATTTTTGCATGAATCCCATCCCAAAATGAATATTGGTTTCAAAAGGTAAACAACAACATTAAAGGAACTGAATTTGGAATTGAAAATCAGGTAGCATATTATTATTATTTATTTATGCTTATTAGACACAGATCCACAGTAAAACCAGTCTCTTCACATTCTGTGTTTTTGAGGTAGCAGTATGTAACATTGTAATACTCATGAAAAGAAGAATACAGTAAACAGAACAAGTTACAAATAATATAAATAAACAAATAATAAAGCTTATTTTAAAAGGGTTAAATGAAAATGTAAACTCTCTGTCAGGGGGAACGGGGAGAAGGACGCAATTGCAGACCAGGGGTATTTTAAAGTTAATCCCGAAGGTTAACCACAAAAAAAAAAAAAAATCCCAAGCGATTTAAAGGGAGAGGGGAAACACCAAATGAAAACTAGCTGAAGAATATTGTTAATTGTTTTTTCTATGTAAGTAATACGCCCAGGGGAGGGGCTATGGGTTTAAAAGGGAGTCATCTTGGCCCGGTGAGGAGTCTTGTTCTGGGTTTTGGTTACAGAGAAGGTAACATCCGTTGAGCTCACAGACTGTATTTTTGAATTGCGTTTGCCTGTTCCTGACTGGAAATTAATTGAGTTTTTTGAGGAACCAACATTTCAGGGCTATTTGTTTTTGTACTTAGCTTATTTTTCTATTTTTCACTTTTTGTAAATATTGGCACTGTTTGCACTTTGGGAGGCCGGCATAATAAAAGGGACTTAATACAATGTTTTACGACTACGCCAATGTTTTCATGTTGAAGGAGTTTTTTTAAGTAGAACCCCGGACCAGGGGTATCTTAAAGTTAATCCGGAAGGTTAACCACAAAAAAAAAAAAAAAAAAATCACAAGCGATTGAAAGGGAGAGGAGAAACACCAAATGAAAACTCACAATATACCTTGAAACGACTAAAACTAAAACACCGCTGCCGAGCAGCTGACTAGAACTTAAATGAAACAAAAGAACCAGCAAAGGCCACACAGACCGAACCCACTCTAAGAGACTGCCGCTCTGAGAAGAAGCTAAATGGTGGGTACAAAACACACAAAATCACACATGTAAACCCAGAGAGCCAACTGAAGGTGTTGACCCTCTGCAGACACACAACCACTATACAGCTAGAGCAAACGCTGGACAGCACTCTCACTACCTCTGACAAAGAGACCATGAGTCAGCACCAGAGCACTGAAACCAGAGGTAGATATAGGCAGCCACCACCTGATCCTCATCAGGGACAATCAGGCTCCACAGCTGCCTCTCCTCAGAGATAATTAACCCAACCAGCCTGCTGAGTGGAAAGTGACCCTCACACTCTCTATTAACATTCAACAATAATTTCAACACGATCTAGACTTCAAGTACAATCAGAGACTTTTGCATAACTCCTAAATGAGCATTGGCTTCAAAAGGTCAAATGTAAACTAACTCTTTTAGTCTCTTGTGTATTTTCTTTTTTTTTTTTTTTAAGTGCAACGTCAGAGCCAATCAACCAAAGGTGCAATAACATCTCTGAATCCTGACTATTGAAAACCCAGCAGCTTTAGAACATATGTTTCACGTCTCCTTACAACTTGTATCTCCTTCTAAAATATGACGGACTATGACAGATCACAGTCACAGATTTTTAGCCAGGAAAACCAGCTTATCAACTTTCTCTGGCCTTAAGAGTTGCCCAGTTACAATATTACCACCAGTACTGAGTACTCTCTCAGAGGGAGCACTTGTTGCTGGAACGCACAAGTATTTCCTAGCTAGTTGGCTCACCCTCGGAAAGTTTCCCTCATGGATTTTCCACCATTCGAGAGGATCCATCTCGCTGTCTGCATTTGGTGTGGACAGGTAGTTCTTCAGTTCCCCATCTCTTGCCTCTTTTAGAGACGGGGAAGCAGATGTGGCAGCTGCAGTTACAACTCCTGAGGTTTTCAAAAAGCTGGCCAGAGTTTTCTTCACTTTCTTCTGTGGTTGTTCTGCCCCAGGGCTCTGTGATGTGGAGGTAGATGTCGGCGGAGCCGATGCTGTGCTTGTGCGGTCAGCAGGGACTCAAACTCAGACACAGCTCTGGCTTGTATTCCCTCTCTCTCGCCACTGTCAATGTACTGGGTTTTGAACCTTGGATCAACAAGCGAAGCCATATCCAGCAGGTCATCAGTGGTGGGATCCTGATACCTTTCAGTGAGATTGTCTTCATTGTTTTTGTTAGATCAGTGTCGTCATCATTCAGGTTCAAAATGTTGACATTCAACAGGTTTAGCACTGGCTTTACGTAAGAGACACTCACGTATTCCTCACCGGAGGGAGCATCTGTGAAGTCCCTTAGTGGATTCAGGGACTTCTTCACAGACATCAATTTCTTGCCATGATGGCACCAAATGCCTTGTCTACTTGTCTGCCTTCAGGACCTGGGATCTGGCCTTTTCTTGGTCCAATACTCTCTCAATCATGTTCAGTCTTGAACCCCATCGCGTTGGTGATTCCGTGATGAGTTTCTGCTGAGGTAGCTTCAGCTCTGTTTGAGCCTTAGCCAAGTCCCTCTTCCTTTCTTCCATCTGAAGGAGACGTACTGACCACCGTCTTGCAGATAGATGTTGCGCGATCAACACGAGGGTCTTTTTTCTGATGAAAAGAAGAATACGATTTATTAATCAGATTGAACCTAAATAAAAACTGTTTATATTTTTAACTCCACATTTTTACTTGTAAACAGTGATATTCTACAATACTATACAAAACATTTTAATATAATAACATGTAAATTAAATTGTAGACCAATTTCATCATTTTACTCTGTTCTGTGTTCCTACAGTAATTTGTAGTCATTTTATTAATATTACTGTCGCCTTTTGTTACTCTAATCAACAACGCCTTATGCCAGGATCAGACTACACGATATTTTTGACGGTTACGTTGGTCACTATGTCAGATTAGACGATTGAGAGTCATAAATTCTTCCACTCTCCTGGCACCGCCGTCTTAATATACGGGCTTACCGGGGCTCAAGTAAAGGGGCCCGTGAGGCTCCAGGGGAAAACAATAAAATCTAATTCACATGGAGAAGCAAAAGCGGGCGCGCAACGGGATGCTCCATGCGCAAAGACGCAACGGCGGTGGTGTTTTTTACTCCGACACAACCTAGATTGAATATCCTACTGTGAGGTCCAGCAGCAGTTGAGCTGGGAAAGTCCGATGACATCATTCATCTGTGCTCAGCCGGTCAAATTCACGGCCATGACGGAACAAGTCGTGGAGAAAAAAAACAACAAAAAAAACATGCTAGACTTTCTGTCGGGACGGCGTGAGGCGTCAACTGTCAACTGTCGGGTTTCGTTACATGACACACTTACCGGTCAATACGGCGAATTTGACGTACGACAAAATCAATCGGCGTTACCAGATATTGGTGCCCTAAATGGGGAGTATTTGTTTACAGTCAGCACCCAATCAAGTCCTTAATAAGAATTGCGACCCCGGAGAGGGTTTTTGAAAATTTTTACAGTTAACACTTGTGAGTATCTTTTTGGGTTTTCATGAAAGGCTGTGGAATGGAGTTCATTTTAGATCGACAGTCAATTATGTGGCAAAGTTTTGTCATTTTCAAAGATCAATGGATCTCGAATAAATTTGGGGCCTCCCCAAAGGGGTCATGTTTTCTGTCCATTTCCTGCCCTAATAACGCACTCAACGTTTACTCCTCGGGAGTTTCTAAATTTTGCCAGGAGTTCAAAACGCCGGCAGACGTTAGCAACGTTGTTTAATTTTAATAGTTCAAATAAGATTTTTTTCGATAACATAAGTTACATTGAACTGTAAAGTCTTTACTTACCATTTTAAAATATGTTCATGAAGATATCCTTCAAAGTAACATATTATGCGAAACTGGCTTGCATTAACGGACGTTTACATTGGGCCAAGTGTTCGTCATTTTGTAATCTTATGCAATTTCAAGCCGGCAGACAGTTAGCAAACGTTGTAATTTGTTATAGTTTAAATTAGATTTTTAGCTATAACTATAAGTAGTGACCACAAACTGTAAAAGCTGCGCGTTACTATAACCATTGGTTTATCTTTGTTCATGGAGATGTACCTGTCAAAGTAACATATTATGCGAAACTGGCTGTAACGCTACGTTACGGATGTTTACATTGGGCCAAGTGTGTCGTCATGTGTGATCTGATTAATTTTATTCCCATTCAGTTTTTGTAGATGCTGATATGTCTTTTTACTGGGACAAGGAGCTTTTACTCCCAGTGACTGAGCCTATGTTTCAACCACTTGGGTCCACAGACCCAGCTCAACCCTATCCAGGTTGGACCCAGAGCTGCAGGTATTTCACTCCTGGCTTTATTGTTGACACTCGTAGATACATCCAGATCAGTCAAGTCAGTCACATTTGGTGTGAGACAATTCATTTCAATACAGCAAAAATATAGTTCATGTGAATCTGCTATGTTGACATGTCCAATAAGCAACTGCTTTTGACTGAAAAAGGGCTGCGCACACTAAAATCTCTTGATATAGGAGATCTACCCTCATCTGTTGGACATGCATCAACCACCCAAGCTGGCCCCTCCACCGCCCCAGCTGGACTTTCATCAACCACTGGACTACCTAGCATCTCTGGCCTCTCCACCTCTGCTGACCTGCCTGTCCATCAGTTCTTTTCAAGGGAGCAGACCCTTTTTTAAATTGATTTAATGAGGCAGCATCTCACTTCTGATGAGGAAACTTTGCCAAGCTCCTTAGCCGAGCTTGGGGCTAGAGTTCGGATGGCCCGCGGTCGCAAACAACTCTTTTGGCAGGAAATATCTCAAAATCTCTCTAAGCAGTTTAATCTTCAGTTGGACGCAGTTAAAGTGTCCCGTAAATGGCAGACACTTGAAGATGCCTTCAAGAAAGTGAAAGATAATAACAACTCCACTGGCCGAGGGATTGTGAAGTTTGAGTTCTTCGCAGAGATGGAGGAGCTGATTTGGGATAACCATGATATTGCCTTCCCTGTTGTGGGCACACAAAGGGGAGTTGAGGTCAACAAGCCAGTAGCCCATCTGCTGAGGCCTCTGCTGACCACATCAGCACTCCCACAACCACTGCTGGCACTGCTGAGACGCTTCTCGGCTGCGTCTCACCAGAGATTCAAGGTCTCGCCTATTTTTGACGCGAGCCGCGCGGTTCACAGCACCAACAGACAGTGAAAGTGATCTATTGACTGCATATTAACATCATATCAGCAACACTACTACAGTTTCCATGTCTTTATCTGTAGAAAATCTTACGGAGATGAAAAAAGTAAAGACTTGTTTTTAAATCAACACTTCCTGCTTTCATTTCAAAATAAATGCCCTCAAGCTTTTTGTTCTGTGGACAGAATTCCTTCATTTGTTAACACGAGGCTTTTATGCTGAAATATGTGCAGGACAGTGTTGTAGAACATGCAGTGACTTGGAGAGCTCCATGAATGAATAAAGTACGGGGTTTTAATTGTGGATTATTACTATTATTTACAAATTACCACACGTTTCTTAACCTTTCTCTGTCTAAAATAAATATAAATAAGATTTATAATGAAATGAAATGGCCATTATGAAAGGCAAACTCTATGTAGAAAGAAAGAGCTGACAGCAGCTGAAACGCAGCTGGTGTGAAAACCCGACGCGGCCACCCGCCACGTGACGCAGCTGCCACGCGCTCCTGACGTTCCCTGTGTGTCCCGTGCGTTAGTTTTTGGATATTTCTTGTGTACAAGCAGTGTGGCTCTAGGCATGCTGTTGGTCTGACCAAACTGAAAATATCTCAACAACGAATAGATGGATTGCCATGAAAGTTTGTGTAGACATTCACGGTGATCCCCTCATATTTCATCTAGTGCCACCAGTAGTTAACAGTAAAACATTCCTTGGAACTATGCTTACAAACACTTGTAAACATTAAGATTTTAACACCTTTAACACTTTGGGGTCCTGATAGTTTACTAGTTTTTGCCTTTGCTGCTTTGATGTTCAGCTCAGCTGGCACATAGTCATCTATGTACAATGCTAGCATGGTGGTATACACATGTCATAGCAGCTTATATTTTAAATCCAATTCCTGTGCTTAAAGTGGCTTACTCATTCTTTTTATCTCTATACATAATCTGACCCCATGTCTTGTGAAGCAATACTTTTAGAATAGGCTTGTACCTCTTTTCTTTTAATTTCCGTTCAAATTTTATTAAGTGCATGGGCAAAAAGCTAATGACACTTGTCATTCCTCATCACTCGGAAAGATTTGATTTGTGTAAAATGAAGAAAAAACCACCTCAGGTATGAGGGTTGAAAAGCTATTTAACTTAATTGCAAAATAGAAAATCATCCTTAAACAAGATGAAGTGCACTGCGGTTAACAAGTGTCTGTGTCTGTGCAGTGAGAGTAACATCCTCATTATCGTGAATAATAACATGGTCAGTGTCTTGACAGAACAAAATAATACAACACCTTGGAATAGGGCGATAAAAATGAAGAAAAGCCTGCAGGAATGACTGGCCATTAGTGAGGAGCTGAGGTCACTCAGAGTGGGCGATACAAGGATGATTTACAGCAGCTCTGCAAGTTAGTTAAAGCTTACACTCACTGTTAAGAATAATTCCTACACCTGCTAAAATAACTGCTGGGCTGCTCCACATCATTTGCAGAGTGGGTTATGTAGATCAAGACTGGAAACACATATCAGATGAAATACAGTCAGTTAAAAAAAAAAAAAAAAAGAGTAAAAGTTACAGGAAGTCGTTAAAGGATAACTTTGGTATTTTTTCAACCTGGACCCTATTTTCCAATGTTTCTGTGTCTAAGTGACTAATGAGGACTATTTCTGAAACTGGTCCAGTATTGAGGGAGAACGCTGTAACCAGCAGCCGCTAAACGAGCTGCGAGGGCAGCGAGCTGCGTCAATGTACGTCACGTTCACTAAACGTTCTTGTTGTTGCTTCTGACAGGCTCAGATTATTATTATAAATGTCTGAGAACATTATAGAAAGGACCCTACAGATAAATAAAACCTTTTTCTTACCTTTCTCTTGATCCGGTCTGTTATTGTGTCCAAGTCCTGCTCAAGGAGAAGTCTCATTGTAAAATCTGAATATCCGTATACTCTGGCTCAAAAAAATATAGACGGCCATTGAATTGAAAGACCTTGTCCACATTGTGGAAATCCTCTAAATATTCAGCCGTGACATTGAAAATCTTTTAGATAACTCTAAGCTACGCTTTCTGTCCTCCAACACAACAAACTCTGACTCACACGTTTCCACCATGGATTTGTTCCACTATTCTCCCGGTGTCTTCCGGCAACACTTCACCTCGCCAGATTTCATAAGGAGACTTCTTCTTTCCATGATGTCAGACACTTATAATAACAATCAGAGCCTGTCATGATAAAAACACTTTTAATGGACCTAAATGACGGTGCCAGCTTGTCCCGATAGCACCATACTGCAGCCCGTGAGCAGCTGTCTTCTACAGCGCTCTCCCTCAATGCTGGACCAGTTTCAGAAATTGTTGTCCGTTAGTGTCAGTTAGACACAAAAACATAGGATGAATGTGTGTGTGAATGGGTCAATGCTGACATGTAGTGTAAAGCACTTTGAATGTCCGGAAGTCTAGAAAGGAGCTCTGTTTACTGTATATACAAGTCCATTTACCATCCATGTTTAAATTGAAACATCAGCTCTTGTATAAGAACAGAAAAGCAATTTCATTGTCCGGCCATCTGTAAATTAAAATAAGAAATCTACCGTGTACACAGTGACCTTTAGTCGCTCTGGGAAAACGTTGAGAAACATGAAACTGGTCATACTGCTGCCTGATACTCACAGATGAAAGATGACTGTCTCTGATTACTTGTATTCCCTTCAGGGTTGCAGATAGATTGTAAAATCGTTAATATTTTTCTATGCTTTTGGTTGTTCTGGAGTATTGCTTACGTAGAAGTCATTTAAAATCTGCTCTGTGGTGTCTAACCCTTGTTGTTTTGTATTGATCCATCCTCAAAACTAACATCAACTGACATAAATCAGCATGATTCTGGGTTTACTTTGGATTCAGGTTCAGTGTTCCTTAAGTCACAAGTCTGAATCACCAACACGTTCTCATCCCAACTCGTCACATACTGCCGCTTTGTCACGCCCCTTGGCGTCACTTTATTTTTGGCATCAAAACCACTATAGTTACCCTCGGCGTCACTTTAGGATTAGACATCAAAACCACTATAGTTAGGTTTAGGAAATAACTACATGGTTTGGCTTAAAACTACTACGTTAGTACAGTGAAAATGGGACTGAACGTTGTGAACATGGGAGACGAACGAACAGCTGATTGTAACGTGACGCACACGACACAAACTGCGGTACCGGATGAAAGCCTTGGTGCTCTATATACGATATCCACAGCATTAATATAGCAGCAAACAACTATTTGCAATGTAAATATACTGTACATAGTAGTATACTAATGTCTACCTGAGCAGAAAATGAAGTCTCTCTCCCTCTGTGTGTGTTGTAATCAGAGCTTCTCTGTGCTTTGTTGACATAGCCGGGCCGGCTGCGCATGCTTTTAGTGCATGTTCATGCATGTGAGCATGCCCCACTGGCTAGCTCACTTCATAGATGAACCATAGACTGTATATAAGAAGTGGACGTAGTCACCATGAGGTCACCCGTTGGTTTGTGGACTGCCGTTTGAAGCCTTGAGTTCGGCATTTTGGTCGTTGCCATCTTGTTTTTTGCGACCAGAAGTGACACGAGAGGGTGGAGCTAAGTGGAGCTAAGTACAACTTAACACTGATTGAGACATTTTTAGGCGACCAAAATGTTCAATTAACTTTCAAGGAGTGAAAACACAGTGAAAGGGTTAAAGTTCTAATATGAAAACACGGACAACTCCCAGACGGGACAACGCCGTGGTAGCAACCTGTCAATCAGCAGGTAGCCCCGCCCTAAAGCATCCCCTGCTTTATGGTCTATCTGACTCTAAATGGGACCATAATTTACTAAATGAACATCATGCTTGATTCAAGAAGACTTGAAACTAGTGATTGAGACCATAAACTCATGTTTACAATGTTTACTGAGGTAATAAATCAAGAGAGAAGTAGGCTCATTTTCTCATAGACTTCTATAGAACCAGAGGAGTCGCCCCCTGCTGGCTGTTTAAGGCACTTCAACATTGGCTTCACTTTTCAGACCCAGGGATTGCCCATTGATTTGAACTAAAGTTACTATAGTGACTTCATGAGCAGCTGTCTCCCGACTCATTGAGCTACTTTGTCTTTAACAAATCCAAATGCTCAATATTTACCAGTCAATGCAAAGCTTTGTGAAATGGGCTCCAAGTCAAACCAAGACAGTGATCCCTTCTCACGTAGCTAGGTTTCTCCACAGCCACAGGTATCCATAAATCTCACTGATGTTTATTTTAAAGAACTATAATAGAATATGAACCTAGCTACTAAAGCAGTCAGTATTAATCCAGCTACATGCCGGCAGGACCAAGACTAGTGTGGTTTGGCCCCGGTACGGTTGCTGTTAAGAGGCTGTGAGTTCAATAGCAGGACCTTAGTGTAGGGTTAGGGACTGAGTGTAGTACACAGCTTATGAGAAACTGAAAGTAAACATCCCATGCCATGCCTGAGTAGAAGTCCTCCTCTCCATCTCTGCCACCCACCACCTCTCCTCCCATGGCTCAGCTCTGAAGCCTGTGCAAAGAGACATGATCCAAGTCCTGTTTTTTTTTTTTTTTTTTTTCCCCCCATTACGATCTTTGACATCATCCATCATTATAAAGTTCATTATCAAGATGTTTTCCTAGGCTGTCATTAGTCTTGGCTAACATGAGGTGATTGATGTGGCCCGCCGCTGATGAAACTACTGCTTGATCCCTGTCATTAATCTAGATTTTACTTTGTGTCATCCTTTGGCCTCTTTCTTCTACAACAGTGCTGGAGCTCTACCACCCACAAAGCCGGCTTATGAAAGTGGCAGTCACGAGAAATGAAGACAAATAACATTTTAAGATGTAAAACAGCTTTGCCACTGGTCCTCTCTATGTAAGTCAGCATGAATCATCCTCGACGTACTCTATGACTGTGTTCCAAAAGGAAACTGGAAGCATTGAGTTGGTACCCTTTTAGGAGTAGAAGTAGAGTAGAGTTTAGTACTATGTCTCAGCTGAGACGGATGTTTATTTGCATTTGATTAGGCTGCTAATGAGCTGTGAAGGTGTCTTCGAGACAAAAATCCATTGTTTAAAGGAGGGTTCTTAATCTACAATGCAAATTCCAAAGTTGACCAATTTCAAGCATAGCTTTTAGGAGATATTAATCACAGTCGGCTCCCGGGAGCATTAATTCTTGTCTCATTTTCCACCCATAAAGCACGTCAGAAAAAGAAGAAACAGTCTATGGTTGGAGATTAAATCTGCCACCCACTGGTTTTATACATCGTTGAGAGAATAAACATCCTCGCTAAGATAACTAGCCTCACTTGCAGTTTGTCATTTCCCACCTACACGATGAAATACTAATTCTACTGCAGCAGACCATCCATCTCACCAGGAATTTATCTCATGATGAAAAATGCAATTTCCTGCACACAGTGCTCTCCTCTGCACCAGTCGTTGATACAATTACATGTTTGTTATAAAGGGCAAGTCACCGTTAAACCCGGAGCATTCATTTACAACACAAAGCTTCCTTTTTAGATGAACAAACTGATTCTTCGCTGTCTTCTGCAAATAACTGTCAGAAGCAGTTATTGCTGGGTATTGTTTGATAATTGTCAATACAGGTGCCAATACATCACCTCAGTTTAACTATCGATCTAAAAACAATAGTTACAAGACCTTTAAAATTTGGAAGATGGCTAGTTCCATCTATCTGTTGAAAGTAAAATATTTAAAGTAGAATATTCGTGGCACACACCGGCGGTGAGTTGGAAAAAATGACATCAAGAAAAAAAGAGTGTTCTGAGTTTACTTGTGTTTTTTAAAACCTCCTTTTGTAGGTAAATGGATGTTTGTCTCCATGACTTAACTGACAATCATCAACATTTATTAAATTTAACATAAATAAATAAATATAAGTATTATATATAACATACAACATAACAACTGTAGCTATTCTGCCTGTTTTACACAGTCCATTATCACCACAATACAAGGCCCAAACTAGTCTAACTCTTGTTGTCACATAAAAAATGAACTATCTTTTTAAAACGTATCTGAAAGGCTTTTATTTTAAACCTCCTTTTGCTGACTGTAAACAGAGAATAACCCAAGATTAGAGTGGAATTGGAGGAATGTCACCAACAGAGGAATGAAGGCAGAGCCCAAGAACCAGTTCCAGTATCTGTTTGATGGTCAGCATACAGAACATCTCGCGGGCAATATGTTGATTTAGGCTGCGAAGATCCAAAATGGGTCTGAATTCTCCCGTCTTCTTGGGAAACAGGAAGTATGTGGAGTAAAACCCCTTCTTTCTGTCGTGCACGGGGACAACAGACACAGCCTGCTTCTGTAACAGGGCCTGGATCTCGGCCGAGAGGAAGTCTATCTTCTCCTTGTGAGATAAATTCCCCTCCTTGACCTGAATAAACGGAGGAGGAAGGCTGCAAAACTGGAGGGAATATCCCAGTCTCAGCGTCCTGTCCATCCATTCTGTTAACACACAGCTAACTCTACGTAAAACGTCAGTGAACGTATCATCTCTGCCACGCCATGTATGCAGCCGTAGACATAACGGCACCGTGCTGCATCTCTCTATTCACCCGTGAATGGGTAGATGAAGGAAAAGCAGACGCGGGAGTACTGCCCCCCCCACTGGGTCAAACTGGGCTGAACAGTATTCCTCCTCTTGGTAATACCGTCAGACATCCCACAGTCAAACCGGGGAAAGATTTGTGCACGTCCATCTGTGAAATCACCATAACGACGGCCAAAACGAGGAGTAACAAGTGAAACACACTGAATTGACTTCGAGGTCCTTGAACGCCTCAAGTCAGTAACGATATTCAAAGCCGCTACACCGGGTGAGGTGTGTTTTCTGACAGCCGTATGTCAGTTATAGCGCTCATGAATGGCCCTGTCTGCTTATTTTAGCATGATCTTACAGCAACAGGAACAAGGGAGGGGGGGGGAAACCTCACCGTCGTGTCACGAGTACGCCTGGGAAACATGGTCCTTATCTCTGAGACACTTCCTCCCGTAGACAATCATTTCTGGCGTGTTGTTCCACTACAAGCAGGAGTCTGTTTACACGGAGCCGGAGGACGGCTGGAGGTTGCTGAACACTCTCCTTTGTGTTTTCCGCTCTGAGGCAATGGAAGCAGGCGTCGTGAAGATTCACTCCGTTGATGAGGTCGGGGTGCAACAGGCACTGGCGAGGTTCTTGTAGTGGCGACTCTATCCATGGAGATGTAGCAGTCAGTGGGCAATCGCCGATGAAGAGAAATGGATGACCAGGCAGCGCTGGACGCCGCCTTATATGGTGTGGTGACGCACTTATTCAGTAGGCACGTCCTGATTGGCCGGCTACGTTTATGCAAATCTCAGTGTGTGAACACTCGGTGATTGGAGGGGAGTATTACCCAGAGAGTCCAGTAGAGGGAGGAGCCTGTGTGAGTTAAAGCATCGGGGTTTGGCTTAAAATGAGCTCCGGACGTATATTAAAATAAGTCCACCGGTCTCCTTGGTGACAGTCCAATCGATTGTCATTCCCAGGGTGTCAAATTCTACAATTCCACAATTTCATTTAGCAGACGCTTTTGTCCAAAGTGACGCACATCTGAGAATTCGTACAACACAAGCAAGGATCTAGACAGAAGGGAACAACATGAGTAAGAGCCAACAACAGCTTCAAGTCTGATCGGACACAGGAGGCAACGCACAGGGTGGATAGAAGCAGAGATTTTGTTTTTGTCATCATCGTCATTAACATTATCAACAACGCCATCAATATCATCATCATCATGAATATCTTAATCAACAGCAGCAACATCCTCAATAGCATCATCATGAATATCATCATCATCAACAGCATCAGTGTCATTGGGTGACATTAAAGGGTGTTGGGTGTTCATTAAAGAGCTGCAGGTCTTTAGCTTTTTCTTAAAGGTGGAAAGGGATGCTGCGGATCCAATGGAGTTCGGTAACTCATTCCACCACAGGGGGACTACAGAAGAGAAGAGTCCAGCTAGAGACTCAGGGCCCGGTTGGGATGGGAGTACCAGGAGCCTTTCATTGGCCGAGCGTAGTGGGCGGGAGGGAGTGTAGACCTGGATGAGGGAGTTCAGGTAGGAGGGAGGGAGTGTAGACCTGGGTGAGGGAGTTCAGGTAGGAGGGAGGGAGTGTAGACCTGGATGAGGGAGTTCAGGTGGGAGGGAGGGAGTGTAGACCTGGATGAGGGAGTTCAGGTAGGAGGGAGGGAGTTTAGACCTGGATGAGGGAGTTCAGGTATAGGGAGGGAGGGAGTTTAGACCTGGATGAGGGAGTTCAGGTAGGAGGGAGGGAGTGTAGACCTGGATGAGGGAGTTCAGGTAGGGAGGGAGGGAGGGAGTGTAGACCTGGATGAGGGAGTTCAGGTAGGAGGGAGGGAGTGTAGACCTGGATGAGGGGGTTCAGGTAGGAGGGAGGGAGTGTAGACCTGGATGAGGGAGTTCAGGTAGGAGGGAGGGAGTGTAGACCTGGATGAGGGAGTTCAGGTATAGGGAGGGAGGGAGTTTAGACCTGGATGAGGGAGTTCAGGTAGGAGGGAGGGAGTGTAGACCTGGATGAGGGAGTTCAGGTAGGGAGGGAGGGAGGGAGTGTAGACCTGTATGAGGGAGTTCAGGTGGGAGGGAGGGAGTGTAGACCTGGATGAGGGAGTTCAGGTAGGAGGGAGGGAGTGTAGACCTGGATGAGGGAGTTCAGGTGGGAGGGAGGGAGTGTAGACATGGATGAGGGAGTTCAGGTAGGAGAGAGGGAGTGTAGACCTGGATGAGGGAGTTCAGGTAGGAGGGAGGGAGTGTAGACCTGGATGAGGGAGTTCAGGTAGGAGGGAGGGAGTGTAGACCTGGATGAGGGAGTTCAGGTAGGAGGGAGGGAGTGTAGACCTGGATGAGGGAGTTCAGGTAGGAGAGAGGGAGTGTAGACCTCGATGAGGGAGTTCAGGTAGGAGGGAGGGAGTGTAGACCTGGATGAGGGAGTTCAGGTAGGGAGGGAGGGAGTGTAGACCTGGATGAGGGAGTTCATGTAGGAGGGAGGGAGTGTAGACCTGGATGAGGGAGTTCAGGTAGGAGGGAGGGAGTGTAGACCTGGATGAGGGAGTTCAGGTAGGGAGGGAGGGAGTGTAGACCTGGATGAGGGAGTTCAGGTAGGAGGGAGGGAGTGTAGACCTGGATGAGGGAGTTCAGGTAGGGAGAGAGGGAGTGTAGACCTGGATGAGGGAGTTCAGGTAGGAGGGAGGGAGTGTAGACCTGGATGAGGGAGTTCATGTAGGAGGGAGGGAGTGTAGACCTGGATGAGGGAGTTCAGGTAGGAGGGAGGGAGTTTAGACCTGGATGAGGGAGTTCAGGTAGGGAGGGAGGGAGTGTAGACCTGGATGAGGGAGTTCATGTAGGAGGGAGGGAGTGTCACGGTTATCGGTGTTTGATACCGCTGCACAAGGCAACCTTTAGCATCGGTATGAAACGCACCAGGCGTTCCATTAACTACAATAAACACTCCAAGAAAAAGCGCCGGGAGTGTGGTGACTTAGTTTAAAGAGTGAAAATACACAAACTTGGCGGGCAGGAGGGGAGGTGGACAATAATTTCCAGTGTCCTTTGTTAAAATGGAAAAAAAAAGAGTCTCGGATGGTCGACTGAGGTGTTAATAACTTCCCAGAATTTACAGCTAAATTAAGAGGAGGGATTAAAAAGACGCTCAGACAGCATACTTCAATTATAGTTTTATCTGCTATTTATCAGAGGTGGCCAAACGTTAGCTTACTAAGCACAACTTGAAGGATTATAGTCTTTGCTAACAGTCTTTTGGAAAGGAGAGCAATGTTCAAATAATGGTGACCTAGTTAAGAATAATACATGTAAGAGAAGATTCAAACACACAGTGAGATATTCACCAGACTCCAGGCCAATCTGGCTTTTTAAATAGACTAATGAACTAATCTAAATACTACAGAGAAGTTTCTATCAAATGTAATTTTCTTCACACAGTCGTCTGTGTCGTCTGCACATTCACTACTAACAGCAGACACGGCTGGTATGCTGCTCTTTTTCAGCTTTCTTGCTAAATGAAGGCTGTCTTTTTAAAAGGAGGCCAAATTAGGAAGCACTGAGTGTGAAAAGGTTTGCTAATGGAAATAAAAAGAAAAGAGAGATACAGAAAGTAAGTGATCTCACTCAACGCTGAGAGGTCTCATATAATGCTTTCAGTGGAGCAAGGTCAAACTGCATTTGGCTGTTTGAATAAGGGTCACACATACTTCAATTCATCTAGTCTGAGAGGAAGAGCAATATTATGTTGTCTCTGTTTCCTCTGCTGCTTCAGCACAGAGGTTCTATAGATGTCAGTGTGATTTCTACTGAGCAGCCACGATTTGGGGACATTTCCTATTTGCTCAGAATACTCAATAAAAACAAAAAATAATCAAACAATTAAATAAAATGAACGATCAGAAATAAACCTTCCAAGTAGATCTCCAAAGTTGTTGTATGATTATGAGAGGAAAAAAAATGAAGACAGCAGGTGTCACTCTCCTGTGCCCTTTACCTCGTTGTCGTGGAAACTGGAATCAGTCTCACGGTGCAACTCTTTTCTGTGAGTTAGAACAGAAACGAGTCATGAATGCACATCTGCTTATGTCTGGTTTTCTATTCAGACGAAAAGTATGGATCCTCACTTCTGGTATAATGACTACAAAAAGCACATACTTTTCAAGTGATCATATTCGGGATATGGTGTTTACATGAACACAGAGAAATCAGGTTATTCCAACGCGTTCTCATCCCAACTCGTCATATACTGACGCTTTGTTTTCGGTCGCAGTAAACACGTAGCACATATGTACGGTGACGTCATGGTCGACGCTTTGTCCGTTCATACGGTTCTATCTCTTGGAAATGACGGGCTCCTTTTCAGGGTCTGCTTATAGAACTAGGGTTACAATATTACCTCATTAGTGTCATTAATGATGAGACCGTTATCATCACACATCTCCCCTTCACAGCATTGCTTTATATTTTTCACATGTTGTTTCACAGCAGAATCCTTGCTGCTGTTTGGATTCGTTACCTTTTCCACTATATATTTGCTGTAAATAGTAAGTCAGTCCCTTGACGCAAGTCTCTCCGACTGAAATACTATTATTTGTATTATAAATATACATATATTTAAATATTTTTGTACATCGATCCTTGCAAATATTTTAAAACTATCAAGGTAAAAAAACAGAAACAAAGCATTTAAATGATACCCTCAAACAATGTATATTTACAGCTGAAAAATAAAAATAAATAAAATGTAATTCTGAAAAATGTCCTCTGCTCCCAGCAATACATTGAAAAACAAAATGACCTAATCTTTTAATCAACACATCCTCTTCACTCATCGAGCCCAAAAAAGGCCATTTAACACCTAGCACGGCCAGCACACACACACCAGCTATGCAGTTTTTTCTCATGTTGATTGTAGTTAATATCTGTCATCTGTTATTGCTTGATATTTTGATAGTATTGAAACTATGTCTATTCTATTGGCGCTGTCAATTCAATTCAATTCAATTCAATTCAAACAACTTTATTAATCCCTCTAGGGGCAATTGGAGCATCTTGTACATACACATAGATAAAACACAGTGACACACAACAACAACAACAACAACAACAATATATGTAAGCTAAAAATATAAAACAGGACTTAAAACGATTACTGATGTAAATTAGACGAACTAATAAATAAACAGACTGAATAAGAACAACAGAAGGATCCGTCTAATTAGGGATAAAAGGATCTGTGATGGTAAACGATTTAGAACAGCGGTTAGTTTTACGAACCGGTAAACCATAACGACGTCCTGACGGCAACAAAGAAAATTCACTAGAAAGTACCAGAAGATGCTGAAATCCATTCAGCCTTACGTAGGATCTGCTGGTTACAAAAGGAATTCAGATCTCTCTGTTTCACACCAATAATCTTAGAAGAGAGTTTAACAATACTGTTGAGACTGTTTCTGTCTTTAACTGAGAGGCTGTGAAACCAACAGATAAAAGAAAAACTCTCAGTGAAAGACTGATAAAAACGACGGAGGATTACGGGACTGACTGAGAAGGAGTTCAGTTTCCATAAGGGAGGAATTCTCTTTACAGTAGCCTCAGTGTTGACATCAAATTTAAGTTGATCATCCAAATACGTGCCCAAGTACTTGTAAGATCTTACAATTTCCACATTTTCATTATGAACGATGCACTCCTTGGCTGACTCTCTCTTTCGTCTAAAATCAAAGATCAGCTCCTTCGTTTTAGATGCATTTAAATCTAAAAAGTTATTATCACACCAGGAGATAAAATGGAGTAGAGTTATATAAGTTATTCAAGATAAACAAGTTGTGCATCTTCTACACCTCTCCCTGCCTGGGAAGCAAATTGGAGTGAATCAAGTTTACCCTGAACAGTTAAAAGAACAAGATTTTTCAATATTTTTTCAAAAGTTTTTCATAATTAATGAAGTCAGTGCCAGAAAGAAGGAATGAGGTTAGAGTCCAGCGACATGTGAAAGATATGGTGGAGAACACTGCTAAGGGCCTTTCTCATGTTGATATGTTGAAGATGATCTCTTACACCTTCCTCACTGATGACAATGTTGCATTCAGAAGAAAGACATTTTTTAAGGAGGGACATATTTTCAGAAAAGTCATTTTTTTTTCAAAACGGCAGAGGAAGTCATTAAAAACGTTTGGAAGGTCTGCATCCTTTCTCTTCCCCGTCTCTGACCTCCTGATTTAGAGAGGACATAGACTTAATCACCACTGCTGTACTTATATTCAAATTTATCCTTATACAATCTTTTTGCCTTCCTTATCTCATTTTTTACTTCTCTGTTGATCTCTTTCTTTTCCTCACTGCTGCCTGTAAAGAAATTATGTTTTTCTTGTTGTCAAATGCCATGGGAAAACAGCCTCTGACTGTGACATTATATATGATATAACATGATTAAATATACATTTTGATGACATTTTTACTGAGCATCACTGACTTGTGCAATATTGACAAATAATAAGAATTGGGGGAAAGCAAGAAACAGGCTGTAGTCATCGAGTAGACGAGCTCTTGGCCTTTCTCCACAGGTTCAAGCTGCAGTCGCAAATAAACCAAACAAAAGGGAAGAACAGGAATCTGTGTAAAAGCAGAACAACACACCTCGCCTTGGCCAGTTCACTGGGTCTGTGCCCTTATCCATTTCATTTTCCAAGTGGGATCAATGTACTCCCCCAGCCCGTCAGCCAGCCTTTGTCAGGAGCCGTGGCTGCTTTTGCCTCGATGGAGAGAGCTAACGCTGCTCTGTAGTGCTCTCACACCCTCCATGTTCCTGCTGAAAAGACCTTGGCAATTTCTAAGTGATAGCAAGGCAAGGCAAACCTGGAGGACACAGTGTGAGTGTGAGGAGAAGCTAAAGCCACCCACATCAAACTATTGGCCCAAGTATTAGAGTATAGAGCGGGTCATTCACTGATTGGAAGTTTGGCAGTTCGTTCCTCTGCTCCGCCAGTCCACATGTTGAACAGTCCTTGGGCAAGATACTGAACCCCACATTGCTCCCGAAGGCTGTGCAAAATGAGCGTATTATTGATGCAAAACAACTGAGCACCTGTGACAGTGGAATTTGTAGTTGTAGAAAATAGTCACAGATGTGTATCTACCAATCTGAAGTCACAGAGGAAAACGCTTTAGGAGTTGCAAACTTGTCAAGAAAAATTTCTCTCCCACAAACGCAACAGTTATACCTTCTCAAATTCTTCATTGCAGGGGCACAAATCCTATTCTACTAATCACAAATTAAGAAACTCGCTCACATTTTTGCAGCAGTTGCTTCAGTGAATATGGTGCAAAACACTTTCACACACCTGTATCAAAAATGTGAAGTCATGGACAAAATTTTCACATCTGCAAATCAATATGTGAATTTATACAATGAGAGTTGCAAACCTGTACAATATTTTCTTGCAAATACTTTTTTTTTCTTAGGTATTTTTCTCTTTCTCTGAGATTTTTTTGGTTCTTCATACTTGTAAACATGTTGGACGTCAACGTCAAATCTACTTTGATTTGACATGATGATTGCTGCAAACATCCATCCATCCATTTTCTTCCACTTATCCAGGGCCGGGTTGCGGGGCAGCAGGCTTAGCAAAGAATTCCAGACGCCCATCTACCAAGCAACGTTTTCCAGCTCTTCCTGAGGCGTTAAAAAACATATAACATAAAAAACATATTAAAAAATAATAGTTAATACATTCTGTGTATACTTTTTTCAATGAGACTTTTACCAGTTAAATAAAGGATTGGCTGATAATTGGCTTTTACAAATCAAAATGTAGTGGACTGGACTGACTGAGAGCTGGTGAAATTCAGGAAAAACATTGATTCAAGCAGGCGGCAAATAAGGGACAGCAGTGAGGTAAGAAAGAAAATCAAGAAAAAAGATGTAGTACTGGTGTTGCATTATTGTGGTGTGTTTAGTGGTGCTGAATGCAGAACTCCTGTGTTTTAATTGCTGCAATATTCTTTGTTTTAGTCCCTGAAGAGCTTTCATTGATTTATAGCTGTTGTTATGATAAAAAGGACCAAAGGTGTCTCTTCTCCAACTCTCTTTCTGCTACAGAATTTCTCTCCCTGTGAGCCTGATATATATATCATAGCACCATCAAATTTTACACCTCCTCTCCTCTCACCTTATATCACAGATGCAGTTGTCTCTGCTTCAGCAATTAATCAACATTGACAAATTAGCATAGTATCCATTTGTATGAATTTCCAATTCCTCCTCCCCTCCTATGCAGGCCTACACAGGATCACCCTGAAATACTAAACACACAATATTTAGCTGCTGCTACGCTGTTATTTTGCAAATACAAAATGTAATCTAACAAATCCATGGAGGGAAAGGCCAAACAGCCAGAATGACTGAAAACACCTGTGAGGGTGTGTAGTGCTTTGGAGTCCCTCTAGCATGTCTTTACTTGACATAAGGATGCATTTCAATTAGACTTTACACTATTTATATTTTACACCACTAACATTCTTCAGTCTGTCCAGGAAACTGTGAATCTTGCAATTGCAAACATAAATTTGAGTAATTACTTATCACCTTATTAGTAACAGATTCACTCATTTTTGTTATCACCACAAAACTCCAGTGCAGCTGGAAAGGCGGTTTTGTATCAACCGCTCAGTGTTAAATCTGTTTGTTTTTCTTCCAGTGTCAGCCCTGCAGAGATGGTGTCTGCAGCCTTTGGAGTGGCTCATCTGATTAGAAATGACTTCTCAAAATATTTTCCCACTAAATGTTCCCCCTCTCCGTCCTCCCTGAGAGAAAGCAACATGTTCTGATCCCAACTCGTCCCATACTGACGCTTTATCACGGCCGGGCCACACAGGGAACGTCAGCAGCGCATGGCGGATGAGAAACCTGTTGTTTTTTTACTTCGGCGTCCATGTCGACAGATTAGAGCAGCCACACAGCCGAGCGGGAGCCGCGCGGCTCTTCTAGAGATTCGAGGTTTCACTTATTTTTACCGTTCACAGCGACAACAGACAGTGACAATTGACATCATACCAGCAACATTACTACAGTTTCAATGTCTATATCTGTGGAACAAAAATAAAAAATTAAAATATGTCATCAAAATGAAAGCCCTCAATCCTTTTTTCTGTGGACAGAATTCCTTTATTTGTCAACACGAGGCTTTTATTCTGAATATTTACAGGACCATGTTGTGGAAAATGCAGTGATGTGCTCGGCTCTATGAATGAATATGGGGTTTTAATTGTGGATTATTACTATTATTTACAAATGAGCACACGCTTCTTAACCTTTTTCTATCTAAATTAATTACATATATTATGAAATGAAATGGCCATTTTGAAAGGCTAACTCTGTAGAAAGAAAGGGCTGACGGTAGCATCTCAGCACTAGAAACGCTGCCAGTGTGGACAACACACGGCTGAGAGACACAGCAGTCCACCGAGGCAGCCGTCCCGTACTGCTCATTCGCCCTGTCTGTCTCGGCCGTCAGACCCCTTGGCGTCACTTTTCTGTCACAGTAAACGCGTTCTTAACATTGTGAATTAAACAAAAACACTTGCATAGGATTAAGCAACAAAACCACTTAGTTAGGTTTAAGAAAAGCAACATGGTTGGGCTTAAAATTACTACGTTTGTACAGTAAAATGGGACTTGACATTAACAGGACACAAACGATCAGCTGATTGTAACGTGAAAGTGAAATGAGGTTTATATCGTAGTTAATTGAAAGCCAGTGCGTTTCATACCGCCGCTAAATCGTGCCTTGTGCATCGGTATCACGCGCCAATGGGCGTGGTAAAGCGTCGGTAATTCACGCCCTGGGAATGAGAACGAGCTGGAGAAAGCTACCTTCTCATATCCCCTTTATCTCCATCCCAACACACTGCTATCACCTTGCATGCTGCTGACAAGCCTGGTGTGTGTGTGTGTGTGTGTGTGTGTGTGTGTGTGTGTGCATGTGTGTGTAAGTTGACAGTGATGGATGGGACCTGGCCACCGCCTCCACCCTCAGTTGCTGAGTGAGCCCGATGCGTTATTCATGAGATTTGGGGGCAGGAATAAAAAAAAAAAAAACGATTCCAAAAGGTTTAGGAATATATTAAGGGAACTCTCTCGATGTCAACTGACTTGTCAGGTGGTGTTAAGCAAAGAGAGTCTTGAGGTTTCTACTTGGAAGTCTGTGACAGACAGAAAAAGGAGCAGTACCCGCCATCCAAACATCCTTCCACACACCCAGAACCTCTGAGGGTAGAGGATGACATGTATGGACCAGCCAATAACAGACAACCTGTTTTCAAGGGAAAAAGGGACCGGAGCACAGGATTGTGATGTCATGATTGATTTTCACCAACATAAAATGTGTGCAAAGCTGGAACTCAAGAAATTTGGCATTAACCCCCCCCCCAAAAAAAAGATTATCAAAATAATTGCTGACTAATTTGCTGTCAATCAACTTATTGATTTATTGTTGCAGCTCTATAATATTATGTAGAATATTATATATAATAT
Organism: Sebastolobus alascanus; assembly: GCA_916701645.2. NCBI lineage: Eukaryota > Metazoa > Chordata > Actinopteri > Perciformes > Sebastidae > Sebastolobus > Sebastolobus alascanus. Next base: position 229,735 of record CAKAOJ020000547.1, read on the forward strand.
TATAATTGTTGATGCATCAGTGTGTAAGGATCACTTTAATGATGCAGATGGTAAACGTAGGGCTAATTTTAACTACCAGTACTTTATATACTAGGGATGGATCGGATACTGGCCAAAATCACTGGATCGGATAATGGAGGAAAAAATGTGTATAATATATATAATATAGTATCCGTCACATACGCTCTTCTATGTTGGCGTCTGTGCCGGGGCTCAGTCCGGACTCTTCCAGGTCATTTTGCCGGGGCTAAAGCCCCCAATGTTTTGAGTGTAGCCCCGACAGCATTCGTTACAGAACCGACTGTCAACTTAAATGCAGATCTCTAAACTAACTGTGTGTGCGGAGGTCTGGTAATCTGAAGGTCTGAAGGTCTGGTGGTCTGAAGGTATGAAGGTCTGGTGGTCTGAAGGTCTGAAGGTCTGGTGGTCTGATGGTCTGAAGGTCTGGTGGTCTGAAGGTCTGAAGGTCAGCACTGAGTGACTCACAGCAGGAAGAGGAGAGGAGAAATGGCAGGGCGTTTTGTCTTCTTCATGATTGTAGCTGCTGTTTTATTTTATTTTACAAACCGAACGTTGCATAACATTACGATACGGCGTCACTCCAAAATTACCTACAACGATAAACGACTCATTTTACTAGAGGTGAAAACTCAGTGCTCGAATGCACTTTGGAGAGAGAAGAAAGACAAACAGACAGACAGCAGCAGATGATGGAGAGGCAAACAGTGCACGCTGTTTAGTTTGTAGTTAATGGAAAGCCCGTTGTATCTCACACTGGTGCTAAAGGGTGCTTTGTGTGGCGGTATCTAACGCCGGCGGTCATGACAAAGCGTTGATATTTGACGTCCTGGGAACGGGCTGACACATATAGACAGACGACCATTCACACGGGCAACACAGGATCACCAGTTAACCTAACCTGCATGTCTTCACTATGAATGATATCAGCCGATTGAGTGGGCATTATCAGCGGTTATCAGCCTCACAGATATGGGTTAGAAGTTGCTTGCTACACCTGCTACTAGGTTCAGAAGGCCGTTATCGTCGTCCGATACGAATACAAGAAGATGACGCAACCTCTGGTGGTCATAGTAATTATGATGGGAGCAGAGGAGGAAGTCAGGTGAAGAGCGACAAAGTCCGCATAGGAAGGAGGTAGGGGGGGATGGATGGGTCAAACAAACACAGGACTTTCACCCAGGAGACTGATTGTATCCCATGTGAACATTGACTGATTTTACCATAGATTTGTTTCGTAACTTACGTACTTAACTAACACTACGTAGCCTACATAAGTTACATAACAAACGTAGCCTACTTATTTAACCCAAACCATTATCTTTCCCTAAACCTGACCAAGTACCTAAACCTAAAGTTTCACTTTCACAATGTGGTAGGTGCAGTTTGGCCCGTCTGAAGTGTTAGAATGGAAGTGAAAACCCCTGATAGCGCCCATTCATTCAGCTGATAACATTCAAAATGGGTGATGGATCTGTACTAGGGGTGGAACGGTTCATAAAATCCACGGTTCGGTTCATATCACGGTTTTTGGGGTCACGGTTTTCGGTTCGGTTCGGTAGATTTATGGTGAAGAAGAAGAAGATGAGTTTGTCCACATTCTCGGCTGCAAGACGAGATCTACTCGCAGTGATGATGTCTCCTGCTGTAGAGAAAACTCTCTCACTTGGCACAGATGTACCCGGGACAGCGAGGTAACATCGTGCCAGCTTGGCAACATGAGGATACTTCCGCTCATTGTTTTTCCACCAGGCAAGTGGATCTGCATCCACAGGAATGCAGCCGGTGGCCTTGTATGAGGATATTTCCTCCTGTACGATGCTGGACAAAGGCGTGATGGTCTCATCTGTTGTAAAGAGCTCTGCCATGGCAGATTTTTTTCTGGGGAGGAGATGATGTCTCTGATGTCTGATGTCTCTTGTTCTGCTGAGGATGAAGCGGCCACCTGGGTTTCACTGGGCTGACCCTGCAGAATAAATCACAAATATTATATTTAACAAAAAAACACCGTAAGTCAAGACGTCAATATCCTTGGCTTTCTTCCTGACATTCTTGTCCATCAGGGCAGAATAGATGGCAGCCTGCTGTTCCACATAACCAACATGTTATAGATGGTGTTCCAACGCGTTGTCACATCATGTTGTAGTTTGTGAACTGGCAATTCCAGCATCTCCTGCTTGGTTTTCAGGGCATGAGCGGCTGTTGTGCTGCGATGGAAAAAGGTTACCACCTTCCTCCCCCTCCGCAGGAGACAAGATACCTGGTTTAGTGAAACTGCATTCTTGGCTGCAAGATTAACAGCATGTGCAAAACACCCAATCTGTGGCCCCAGTCCAGCTGTTTCATTGACTGCATTCACAATGTTTCTTTCTTTGTCTGTGGTACAATTCCTAGTCGTGTCTGTTCATAGGGAATATTATAGCGCGGCTCAATTACGTTAATCATATGCTGAAATCCAGCATCCTCCACGACTGCATAAGGCTGCATATCTCTCGCTATAAACCTCCCCAATGCTGTAGTTGAGTTTTTTGCCCTGTCTGACGCTGCATGTAGATGATTAAATGCTGCGGGGAGAAGGAGTCGACTCTCTCCTCCTTGCGCTATCAACAGACACACCGGGGTGAAGTCTTCGTAAATGGTTCATCATATTGGAAGTGTTGCCACTAGCATAAACCACACGCGTTGCACAGTGCTGCTCTCACACAGTCGCCGTTTTATCCACCACTTTCTCTCCGTCATCGTCATAAGTAACACCAAGTCCGTAATGCTCCCACACAGCAGCTGGTGGATCCTCTAACTGTACTTCATCGTGTCCACTCGCCATTACCAAAACTGACTGACCGCTACACTCGCCACTTCATCCGTGCCAACTGAGACATTTTTTCCCCCCGATAAATTTATTTGAATTTTTTTTTTTCTGCGCATGCCCTTTTTACTGAAATCTGTGAGGCTGTTCCCCCTTCCTTCAATCAATCAATCAATCAATCAATCAATCAATCAATCAATCAATCAATCAATCAATACTTTTATTGCCATGTAAACCCACAGTTGATTGGAATTTGTCCCGGTGCAGTGCTCATTAAAAACAGACAAAAGCACACACATATAGAAAAAAAAACAGAGTACATAGAAGACAACCACATACATTTATACAATCATTCAAACCAATAAAATCCTAAAATACTGTGAAGAGACTTGTGCTATTGCAACTTCCCCTAAAGTGTCTAGTGCAGAGCATCCTAAAGTGTGTGTTGGCTGGAGCTTAATTTCCTTCTGCAAATTGCCTATGCATTAGAGTTGAGGTGCCCAATAGCATCAGGGTATGTGCTGTCCTACACCTCAGACTCTTCCAGCTCCTTCCAGAAGGAGTTGGAAGAGTCTGAGGTGTAGGACAGCATGTACCCTGATCAATGATGATTTCCTTTGTCTTTTGAATGTTTAAAACCAGGTCATTCTCCCTACAACATACCACCAAGGCCTCAACTTCAGCTCTGTAGTCTGAGTCGTCACTGTTCCTAATCAATCCTACTACTGTTGTGTCATCAGCATATTTAAAGAAATGTACAAATTCAGAGTGGGACACAGTCGTTGGTATAGAGGGAATAGAGCCGGGGAGAGAGGACGCACCCCCCCCCCCCCCAGTGTTGAGAGTTATTTTAACCACCTGCTTTCTATATGACAAAAGGTCGAGGATCCAGTGGCAGAGGGACTGATTGATTCCCAGCAACTGGAGTTTACCAAATAATTTAATAGGCACAATCGTATTAAACGCAGAGCTAAAATCTATGAACAGAACTCTTGCGTAGGTGGCAGCGGCCTCCAGGTGCTGCAGGACGCTGTGGAGACACAGGGAAACAGCGTCCTCTACAGACATGTGTTGGGGAACGCAGGTAGGAGCTGGTCTAGTTATTAGACAATATTAAAGAAAATGATCAATATTAATAAAATTAATATTACTTAATTATCAATATATATTAATAATAATAGGGCACCAAATTACATTAGTACATAAGCTCAAAAGACATTAAAATGGCTATCAAAAGTAAATAATAATTATCAAAATAATTATTAATTATAATGAATAATATGATTTAATGTGTATTAAATCATCCAAGGGGCACCACTCTTTGAAACAAAGAGAAAACGATAGCAAATTAATGTAGTCTCATAGCTAAGTCTCATTAAATATACTAAACTATCAATTTAGAACTCTGATTAATAATTAAATTAATAACTATAACCAAAAATCACTATATCAATAGATAGAAAAGGTTGAAGGATTTTGGAGTTCTTGACACAGCAGCGGTTGGCATTATTCACTGTTGTACAACATTAAACAGACCAGCATGTATGATCCACAAATATTTAGCGGAAAAATGAAATCTCGAACTGTCAACTTAAATGCAGATCTCTAAACTAACTGTGTGTGCGGAGGTCTGGTAATCTGAAGGTCTGAAGGTCTGGTGGTCTGAAGGTATGAAGGTCTGGTGGTCTGAAGGTCTGAAGGTCTGGTGGTCTGATGGTCTGAAGGTCTGGTGGTCTGAAGGTCTGAAGGTCAGCACTGAGTGACTCACAGCAGGAAGAGGAGAGGAGAAATGGCAGGGCGTTTTGTCTTCTTCATGATTGTAGCTGCTGTTTTATTTTATTTTACAAACCGAACGTTGCATAACATTACGATACGGCGTCACTCCAAAATTACCTACAACGATAAACGACTCATTTTACTAGAGGTGAAAACTCAGTGCTCGAATGCACTTTGGAGAGAGAAGAAAGACAAACAGACAGACAGCAGCAGATGATGGAGAGGCAAACAGTGCACGCTGTTTAGTTTGTAGTTAATGGAAAGCCCGTTGTATCTCACACTGGTGCTAAAGGGTGCTTTGTGTGGCGGTATCTAACGCCGGCGGTCATGACAAAGCGTTGATATTTGACGTCCTGGGAACGGGCTGACACATATAGACAGACGACCATTCACACGGGCAACACAGGATCACCAGTTAACCTAACCTGCATGTCTTCACTATGAATGATATCAGCCGATTGAGTGGGCATTATCAGCGGTTATCAGCCTCACAGATATGGGTTAGAAGTTGCTTGCTACACCTGCTACTAGGTTCAGAAGGCCGTTATCGTCGTCCGATACGAATACAAGAAGATGACGCAACCTCTGGTGGTCATAGTAATTATGATGGGAGCAGAGGAGGAAGTCAGGTGAAGAGCGACAAAGTCCGCATAGGAAGGAGGTAGGGGGGGATGGATGGGTCAAACAAACACAGGACTTTCACCCAGGAGACTGATTGTATCCCATGTGAACATTGACTGATTTTACCATAGATTTGTTTCGTAACTTACGTACTTAACTAACACTACGTAGCCTACATAAGTTACATAACAAACGTAGCCTACTTATTTAACCCAAACCATTATCTTTCCCTAAACCTGACCAAGTACCTAAACCTAAAGTTTCACTTTCACAATGTGGTAGGTGCAGTTTGGCCCGTCTGAAGTGTTAGAATGGAAGTGAAAACCCCTGATAGCGCCCATTCATTCAGCTGATAACATTCAAAATGGGTGATGGATCTGTACTAGGGGTGGAACGGTTCATAAAATCCACGGTTCGGTTCATATCACGGTTTTTGGGGTCACGGTTTTCGGTTCGGTTCGGTAGATTTATGGTGAAGAAGAAGAAGATGAGTTTGTCCACATTCTCGGCTGCAAGACGAGATCTACTCGCAGTGATGATGTCTCCTGCTGTAGAGAAAACTCTCTCACTTGGCACAGATGTACCCGGGACAGCGAGGTAACATCGTGCCAGCTTGGCAACATGAGGATACTTCCGCTCATTGTTTTTCCACCAGGCAAGTGGATCTGCATCCACAGGAATGCAGCCGGTGGCCTTGTATGAGGATATTTCCTCCTGTACGATGCTGGACAAAGGCGTGATGGTCTCATCTGTTGTAAAGAGCTCTGCCATGGCAGATTTTTTTCTGGGGAGGAGATGATGTCTCTGATGTCTGATGTCTCTTGTTCTGCTGAGGATGAAGCGGCCACCTGGGTTTCACTGGGCTGACCCTGCAGAATAAATCACAAATATTATATTTAACAAAAAAACACCGTAAGTCAAGACGTCAATATCCTTGGCTTTCTTCCTGACATTCTTGTCCATCAGGGCAGAATAGATGGCAGCCTGCTGTTCCACATAACCAACATGTTATAGATGGTGTTCCAACGCGTTGTCACATCATGTTGTAGTTTGTGAACTGGCAATTCCAGCATCTCCTGCTTGGTTTTCAGGGCATGAGCGGCTGTTGTGCTGCGATGGAAAAAGGTTACCACCTTCCTCCCCCTCCGCAGGAGACAAGATACCTGGTTTAGTGAAACTGCATTCTTGGCTGCAAGATTAACAGCATGTGCAAAACACCCAATCTGTGGCCCCAGTCCAGCTGTTTCATTGACTGCATTCACAATGTTTCTTTCTTTGTCTGTGGTACAATTCCTAGTCGTGTCTGTTCATAGGGAATATTATAGCGCGGCTCAATTACGTTAATCATATGCTGAAATCCAGCATCCTCCACGACTGCATAAGGCTGCATATCTCTCGCTATAAACCTCCCCAATGCTGTAGTTGAGTTTTTTGCCCTGTCTGACGCTGCATGTAGATGATTAAATGCTGCGGGGAGAAGGAGTCGACTCTCTCCTCCTTGCGCTATCAACAGACACACCGGGGTGAAGTCTTCGTAAATGGTTCATCATATTGGAAGTGTTGCCACTAGCATAAACCACACGCGTTGCACAGTGCTGCTCTCACACAGTCGCCGTTTTATCCACCACTTTCTCTCCGTCATCGTCATAAGTAACACCAAGTCCGTAATGCTCCCACACAGCAGCTGGTGGATCCTCTAACTGTACTTCATCGTGTCCACTCGCCATTACCAAAACTGACTGACCGCTACACTCGCCACTTCATCCGTGCCAACTGAGACATTTTTTCCCCCCGATAAATTTATTTGAATTTTTTTTTTTTCTGCGCATGCCCTTTTTACTGAAATCTGTGAGGCTGTTCCCCCTTCCTTCAATCAATCAATCAATCAATCAATCAATCAATCAATCAATCAATCAATCAATCAATACTTTTATTGCCATGTAAACCCACAGTTGATTGGAATTTGTCCCGGTGCAGTGCTCATTAAAAACAGACAAAAGCACACACATATAGAAAAAAAAACAGAGTACATAGAAGACAACCACATACATTTATACAATCATTCAAACCAATAAAATCCTAAAATACTGTGAAGAGACTTGTGCTATTGCAACTTCCCCTAAAGTGTCTAGTGCAGAGCATCCTAAAGTGTGTGTTGGCTGGAGCTTAATTTCCTTCTGCAAATTGCCTATGCATTAGAGTTGAGGTGCCCAATAGCATCAGGGTATGTGCTGTCCTACACCTCAGACTCTTCCAGCTCCTTCCAGAAGGAGTTGGAAGAGTCTGAGGTGTAGGACAGCATGTACCCTGATCAATGATGATTTCCTTTGTCTTTTGAATGTTTAAAACCAGGTCATTCTCCCTACAACATACCACCAAGGCCTCAACTTCAGCTCTGTAGTCTGAGTCGTCACTGTTCCTAATCAATCCTACTACTGTTGTGTCATCAGCATATTTAAAGAAATGTACAAATTCAGAGTGGGACACAGTCGTTGGTATAGAGGGAATAGAGCCGGGGAGAGAGGACGCACCCCCCCCCCCCCCAGTGTTGAGAGTTATTTTAACCACCTGCTTTCTATATGACAAAAGGTCGAGGATCCAGTGGCAGAGGGACTGATTGATTCCCAGCAACTGGAGTTTACCAAATAATTTAATAGGCACAATCGTATTAAACGCAGAGCTAAAATCTATGAACAGAACTCTTGCGTAGGTGGCAGCGGCCTCCAGGTGCTGCAGGACGCTGTGGAGACACAGGGAAACAGCGTCCTCTACAGACATGTGTTGGGGAACGCAGGTAGGAGCTGGTCTAGTTATTAGACAATATTAAAGAAAATGATCAATATTAATAAAATTAATATTACTTAATTATCAATATATATTAATAATAATAGGGCACCAAATTACATTAGTACATAAGCTCAAAAGACATTAAAATGGCTATCAAAAGTAAATAATAATTATCAAAATAATTATTAATTATAATGAATAATATGATTTAATGTGTATTAAATCATCCAAGGGGCACCACTCTTTGAAACAAAGAGAAAACGATAGCAAATTAATGTAGTCTCATAGCTAAGTCTCATTAAATATACTAAACTATCAATTTAGAACTCTGATTAATAATTAAATTAATAACTATAACCAAAAATCACTATATCAATAGATAGAAAAGGTTGAAGGATTTTGGAGTTCTTGACACAGCAGCGGTTGGCATTATTCACTGTTGTACAACATTAAACAGACCAGCATGTATGATCCACAAATATTTATTTATAAGATAATAAAGGTTAAAACACAATATTAATATAACTAAATAACTAAACTAAACAAACCAAACACAGTGTGTGAGCATGTGTGTGTGTGTGTGTGAGAGAGAGAGAGAGGGAGAGAGAGAGAGAGAGGGAGACAAAGACAAGATGGCTACTTGTCTTTGATGTCTGCATGGCCTACAAAACAAAATGACGAGCACTGTAAAACTACAAAGATGGCCAGATCAAAGATGGCCACCAGGGTGTCACCACATGACCTCTTTGTCCTTTGGAGCACATGGGCTCAGGGAGAACAAAGAGGTGTGATGTGGGGGTTGGGGTTATCTGAATGTGTATGTTTGTGTTTAAAACCAATTCACAGTTTATGTAAGTGACCTTAATGTGTGTCAGATGATGCAGATAGTTAGAAAAGATGGTTAGTTTGCATGCAAGACCCTATGTCTGTGTGGAGCATAAACTAAACACATCAGATGTGGCGAAGCCAGCTAACCAAATATCCTGACTACAACACTATCACAACAGTAAAACTTAATGAATTACATCAAACCAAATCAATACATGTACATTTACAGAAGTTAAGTTGAACAGTCTTGCTCAGCCGTGTGCAATTACTAATGCTAAGGTAAAGCCCAGTGCGTTACCACTACATGGAAGAAAGGGGTTGTAATTCCAAGGAGGGATTGGAGAAAGCCGACTGGAGAAGGTTGTGGTTCCAGGGTCGAAGTTGTTGTTGTCCTTGCTGTGTGAGATCCAGTTGTGCAGTTGGAAGGAAACTGGTCCAGTCCTGTTTCTGCAGCTTGGTGGCTTGGTGCTAACTTCCTTGGTTGAAGTTAGTTGATCAAAAGGCAGGCACTCGCGTCTTCTGCCTTTAGAAGTTCCTTGTGTTTCTATGTCTGTCTGCTAACAAGACATAGATCAGATAAGAGCTGCTTCTTCATGCAGTCTCTGGCTGGAGAGCTTAGGTGAGAAGGGCCGCAGCTGACCTCCTGCGGGGCAGGGGTGTTGAAAGGCCAGGAACCAAAGAGCAAAGACTGACCTTCCTCCAGGTCAGCAGCCGAATTCACATGTACTTGTGAATGAGTCATCATGTTAAAGTAGCCAATGGAAATGGTTACTGAGTCCATGGGTGGAGCTACTCAATGAGTGACCCAAAGGAATCCTGGGAAGTGCAGTTCATGTCTTTGCCACCATCTTGGATGGTCAGGTCCCAACACATGTTAGCACGGGAGGCTGATTGGAAGCTGTCCATCTCAACACTGGATAGGTGGTTGCAGACCAGCCGCTCAAACACCTTCATGACAATAGAAGTCAGAGTGACCGACCTGTAGTCATTCAAACAGCCAACATTAGACTTCTTGGGTAGAGGGATGATCACAGCAGATTTAAAACAGGCAGGGACCTTGCATATACCAAGAGACCAGTTAAAAATGTCTGTGAAAACTCAAGAGTGACACAGTCTGGACCTGCTGCCTTCCTAACATTTTGTTTGCGGAGCATGCCTTTGACCTCATGCTCCTTAACAACAAAAGGAAGGGTTGCAGGCTCTGTTCTAACTGCTAGGTCTGTATTAGGTTGAACACCTGTTTTTACATCAAATCTGCAGTAGAATTCATTAAGCTTCTCTGGGAATAGGGGGTCTGCATCCTGAGCTGATCGTTTAGTCTTCTACCCAGTGATCATCTGTGGGGCCCTGCCAGACCCCTCTGGTATCTTTGGCTTTTAATTTCTTGCAGACCCTCTCTGTACCTAACCTTAGCTTCTAGTGTGACAATAAACGGGAGCCAAACTCTACATGAAAAAAAGCACACAATGGGCCTCATAACCTATTTCAAATAAACCGAACAATACATACACGCCCCGAACCGAACGGGTCGTATTTTTTAACTGAAATGTTCCATCCCTAGTCTGTACTGTGGGAGGAAGCCAGAGCACCCGGAGAAAAATCAAGTTTGAACCCAGGCCGACCTGCGGGTTCAAACTCAGAACCAGCCCAAGTGCTGTATCCATCAAATGTAATAAATTAGAGAAAACATGACAAATTGTTCTTCATTTAGGCTAAAAGGCTCAACTAACTTAACTTAACCCTCCTATTATCTTTGGGGTCAATTTGACCCCATTCATTGTTTAACGTCTCTAAATAAATGATTGACATCATTTTTTTTGCTTCATATTTAATGACTTTTCCTAATTTAATGGGGACAACTGGGTAAACATAAATTAACATGATGATAGGTTTTCAATGTGCTGTATACATAAAACATATAAGAAATATCAACATTTTACACACATTTGTTTTGGTTGTTTTAGATGATATTGAGGTCACTATAACATGCTATTTTACAATCTTCAAAAAGCTTTAGGGCCCTAACCTAACATAACCATAACTGTAGTAGTGCGAGAACCACTGATAGTTCACACGACACGGGGGGGGGGGGGGGGGGAACAAAATTCTCGCGAGAACTTTGATATTTCCCACGCTGTGGGGGCGGGAAAATATGGTTCCCGTGAAGATATTGATAGTTCACACAAGATTGGGGTGGAGCAAACATATAAAAGCTTGCACAGCAGCCTTCTTAACCATTTCTCTTGGTGCTCTGTGTGCTCTCTCTTTCTGCTCTCTCTCAACTGAAAATGACTTCTAAGAAAAGGTTTGCTGTCAATGAGGTGTTGTCACATCTCTTTGACCATGAAAGTGACAAGAATGTGTCTGAGACAGAGGATGATGTTGAGGAGGACCCTGATTATGAGGCGTCCTCCTCTGATGAGAATGAGACCCTCAGTGTTGACCCTCCTGTTGTTTCTCAACCACCAGCAAATACTCTACCTTCCAAAAATGGAAAGTTATTATGGTCCGTCTCCCAACTTGAACAACAGGGTAGACTTAGTGCTGCTAATGTCATCTAAATGGTTCCAGGCCCCACCAGATACGCTGGCAGCCATGTCCATGTAAAATCAGCATTTGAGCTCTTCATAACACCATCAATCGAAAGGGATATATTTGAGATGACAAATTTAGAGGGGAGGCGCGTGTATGGGGACAGTTGGAAAGACTTGGATGTGACCAACTTGCAAGCCTACATTGGGTTGCTCATTTTAGCAGGAGTGTACAAGTCAAAAGGCGAAGCAACAGCAAGCCTTTGGGCTGCTGACACTGGAAGGGCAATATTTCCAGCCACCATGTCTCTAAACACATTCCATATATTCTCCCGTGTCATACGCTTTGAAGACAGAGAAACAAGGCAGGGCCGACGAGAGCGTGACAAACTCGCAGCAATACGGGATGTATGGGACAAGTGGGTTCAGCGATTACCCTTTCTTTACAATCCAGGCCCCCACGTGACTGTGGATGAATGTCTGGTTGCATTTCGTGGGCGCTGTCCCTTCACACAATACATGCCGAGCAAACCGGCCAAATACGGTATCAAAATATGGGCAGCATGGGATGCACAGTCCAGCTTAGCCTGGAATATGCAGGTGTACACTGGTTAATCCCTTGGGGAAGCAACTGAAAAAATCAGGGCATGAGGGTGGTACTTGACATGGCTGAAGGACTGAATGGTCATAACATTACATGTGATCATTTTTTTACATCGTACTGGGTGAAGAACTGCTGAAAAGGAAGGTTACCATGTTGGGGACAGTGAGAAAAAACAAGCCGGAGTTATCCTCTGAGCTGCTTGTGATGAAGAACAGGAAGGTAACATCTTCAATGTTTGCCTTCACTGACAGAGCCACTGTCGTCTCCTATTGCCCCAAGAAAGGGAAAAATGTCCTGCTGTTCATATTCTGTCTGTTCGTATTCTGTCAAACTCATTTTAGTAACTATGTAACTTTGATTTTACTATCTCACACAAACATATTCGCATACATAGCACTTAGAGTAGCATAGAACAATCCCTGACACAATGCTCAAAATGTACTTTTTTATAGTTTTTTTGTAAATAAAGAACTGTTATGTGTTCCTTACTGATGTTCTGATGATGATGATGTTCTGTTTTACAAATAAAATCCTTCAAAATTTTAGAAATTGTGTTTGTTTTAGGGTTAGGGTTAGGCAAAATGACCAGACAGTGACCCTGATGAAGACCTATATGTTGGTCGCAACACGTTGGTCATTTTATACAACTATGTCTATGTAAAATAAAGGCATTTTAATTTTTGATCAAACACTACAGTGTGCCGTGGATTATTTCGGAGGGAGACTTGCATTTTGTACCTTTTTGAGACCATATTCCATCCATGCAATGAGCCCTTCACAAGACTGAATGAGCCCAATACACCTGAAGGATCCAAAGAGCACCTGTATGTGATTACCACAGAGACCCAGCAGCGCTTCTACTCCATTGTCTTCAACCTTCTTTAGTTATTTGCTAAAAAAAATAATTGGCAAACAGTGTGGCTAATCAACTTAGTCAGGACATGACTAAAATAAATTTGAAATATCAAAGAAATGCCAAATGATGTGGCTGAAGGGACAACCCAATCTCAGGGCGTCAAATACCAACGCTTTGGCGTGGCGTTTGATACCGCCGCACAAAGCACCCTTTAGCGCCGGTATGCGACGTACCGTGCTTTCCATTAACTATAATGTAAACCCATCCATGGCAACAGTAAACGCTCAGAGAAAGTGCTGTGGTGATGGAGTTTAAAGAGCGAAAGAGGTTGAAATCTAAACCTAAGCATTTGTTTTTGTTTAATTAACAACATTAAGCCTGTGATACACCACCAACAGTTGTGGGGTGACATAAACTGATATTTGAGCTAATACCTATGGACTATCTAACATACAGATTTGTTGAAATGTAAAACAAGTGATTTCTTTGAGGGTCTGACAGATTGCAATATTGAAAATTCGTAAGGGGAGATTGTTTTCTTATTTTTTCTTAAAATGTGTTGTTGCATCACTGTCGATTATATCAACTGTAATGGACTGAGCGTCTCCTTATACATATACATACATAGATGCTAGGACATTTTACACTACATATTTACGTGATTGTGTACAATCATCTCTTTGAGTACATTATATGATATGTATATCATGTGTCTGATTTAGTTCTTGTGGCCACTGTGTGTTGGTGATTTGTTGGTTTTGTCTGTGTTTGTGTTTGTGTTTTTTAAAGCATTAAAGAATATTGTTGAAAAAAAAACCATCAAGCGAGCGAAAAGTGATGCCGAGGGGTTTGACAAAGCATCAGTTTGTGATGAGTTGGGATGAGAAGGTGTTGGAATGGCGGGACAGAGAGGCAGTCGGGATGAGCAGGACTGAGGTTTTGACGTTTTGACACCTGATTTTCAGATGCACCTGCTCGTCTTGCTCCATCTTTCTCTCTCTTTTCCAGCCAGTAAATTTCTGCAGTCTGACTTCAAGACTGGAGTGTTGACAGAGCAGCGCAGCATGTAGAAAGGTGCCTCTGGCAATATATAAAAGATACCTTTCATCTGAAATGTCTCCTCTCTGTTTTGTTTTTTTTGCTGGCATGTTGTACATCCAATGACACAGCTGAGATCCTTTTTTTGTGTATCGGTAGAACATTCTCTGGTGTTTGAACGATTATTTGCTAAGCTGTTGGAAAGTGGGAAAGGAAATCTTTTCATGCAGACAAACATGAGATTGTGGCTGCAGACGGAAGTAGGGAGGTGTGGACTCACTACTTCCACACTGTGTTCCTTTCAGGTGTGATTCATATGCTGCAGTCTCCCTAAGTCAGAAGAGGGAATCAATATCGAAAATGAGCCTGACCCTTCTAGTAGAGATCGGCCAGGCTTATGTTTAAGCTTTGCTACAAAAACTAGAAGCAGGGGACACGGACTCTATCCACAGCAGACTGTTTGACACGTCATAGCTGTAAACTACAGGTGCAATTAATACCATTAATAAAAACATACTTACCTGTCCCAAGGTCCTTTAGCATCGTCTTGCTGACTCACTGACGTAGCTTACAATGGAATGGACAAAACTGATTTTCAATGCATAATAAAATATATTTCAATTTATATGTTATGCTGAGCTAACATGTTCAATAATAGGAAGTTTGTGTGATATTAAATACAACACACAAATATACAAAAATATACAAATCTATTTACATAAAACCATTACCCAAAATATAAACAATCTTAATAAATATATACACTACTAAATATCTTTACTAAATACCAATAAAAATTTCACATGAAAAAATACATTTAAAACAGTCCTGCCGAACCTCCCTCTACTCATTTTCCACTAGTTTTTCCCTCCCGGAACTATTTATTGATGTGCGAGCACCCCGGGGAAGTCTTTTGCCCGAACACCCCGGGAGACGGAAACAGGCAGAGGTCAGTACATGGATGATGTCGAAATGACCGTTTTAATGTTAATTTCCAGCTTTGCGTCAAATCAACCTACTCTTCCTTATCCCACATTACATTCTTCTACTACTGGGGTGTACAGTACATCGATGTGCATTTTAATGCGTATTTTGGTCTTGGTAAAACGCCGTGCACGCCAGACTCACACCAGTTAAATACATCGACAATCAATGAATCAATCAATAAACACATCTGTTAAAATACCATATCTGTGTGTTTATTTAACCCTGTTACCAATATGTGCAAATAAGTCCATTCAATAAACCATTTGTGCATAGTAATTATAGTTAGGTCATCCACCCTTAGCTTGTTACGAATCAACAACCATCAGAATACATGATTAACAGCAGGTTGGTCCAATGATGATGTCCAAATGTCCTCTTCAGTCTCTACCGCTGTCTGTACGTGATGAACTTTCAGTAAACTATCAGACAGCAGCTTATCAGGAAATGAATTATAACGTGTAAATTGTGAACTACTTTTAAACACATAACAAAACAAATCCTGTTTATTTAGGCCTTTTTATTGAGCTGTAGCTAGCTACTAGTGTTAGCTAATGCAACGGTTAGCTTGTTATATCAGCCCTGAAGGACCCGGTGAAGCAGTCTGTCGTGCGTCACTAGAAGCCCGTCTGTAAACTGCCCGTACAGCAGTCCATGGCACCGGGATCCAGAGCAGCACGTCGGACCGCTGGCTGCACGCCACCGTAGTCCCGCCTTGGTTCAGTCCGGACAGCTGAGCGAGCCGCACGCGTTTCACAGCAACAACAGACAGTGGAAATGATCTATTGACTGTATATTAACATCATCAACTATTAATTAGCATTTCATTGTTCTTAACATTAAAATAACTATTAATTTAAGTGTAACTAGAATGGCACTCGGAGAGCGCAGACCTCCACTAAGGTGCGTGACTTTAAAAGCAGATCACAGATCCCAGCTGGAGGTACCGTGAGGTGGTCGGCTTATTATTAACAGGGTGTGTTTCTGTGTAACGTATCGGAGGATGCCTCTCTCATTCAGCAGCCTTGTTCTGTCTGTATAACGTTACACTACGTAGTCTCTCATCCCGTCATCTACAGCTTTGTTCTTTCTCACCGCGGACGGACAGCAGCTCCACACACACATCCACACACTTATCTATCTACTCTCAGAAGGAGGCGGGGTCACGCGTCCTCAGCTACACTGCACATGTGTTATACCCTGTGGTCTTAATGCTCAGTTGATCGAATCCAGATCATGATCCGGATCGCCACCAAAATCTAATGGATTGTTCATTGTGCCACACCCCACCCCTCTAAAATAGTTCATTCAAATCCATCGCAAACTCTTGGAGTAATCCTGCTAACAGACAAACAAACCAACGCTGGTGAAAACATAACCGCCTTGGCCTTTGGCCTTGGTGGAGGTAATAATTAATTTACCATTTATAAATGATGGCTATTATAAAGTGTGAACGGTAACGGTTGCGTTGGCTAACACGAGTAGCTAGTTATTGCTCGATAAAGAAGGGAAACGTAAGTCTGAAAAATGTGTTTTCCCTTGTAGCATCATTTTACATGTTTTGACGATCATAGATTTGAATGAAAAAAACATGAAATGCATTAAATTGATAGAAGAAGTTTGTAACGGTTTATTTCAACCAATTGCTCTTTTTTATATTTTGATCTTCCTCTTCTTGAGAAAAGAGGAGGAGCAACCTCCTCTGCCTCTGTGGACCAGCCTCCTCTGAGATGGCGTCTGTAGCTGAGACTTACTCAGCTTCAAATCAAAATAGCGCGGAGAGCTTGAGGCACGAGGAAAGGAAGAAGAGGATAACGATGACATGCAAGCACACGGAAAATGGAAAACATCAATGTGTTGCTGACTTCACTGATGATGAGAGGCAGAAATTCATCCTGCATCTACGAGGCTTTAGAGTGTAGCTCTGAGCATCAGGGAGGATTTCTGAGCTTCAGGCAGCCCCATATCCTGTTTATGATTTCATGAACATGTAACTCATTACACATCGCAACACATTGTGATCTGCACCCTGGTCCCCAATACCCTCCACATCCCTGAAAAGAAGGCAATTTGTGTAGACGTGGAGTCCAGGCTGACAGTGTTTCTTACTGTGTAAACTAACATCAACAATACAGCTACAACATTTAAGACAAACAGACTTCAGCATTCTATGCTGCAATCTTATTGAAACTCTATTTTACCAACAGGGTGACTGGTCACCTGTTTTCAGTATAAATCAATGTTTTTCACAAATTTTCTAACAAATTTAATAACAACTAGAATTTTCGTAAGCGCTCATTTTGTCCGCTAGATTCCAAACTCTATATCTCTCGATAAATACCCAATTGAGAGATTAATACATTTGTGTTAGAATATATTTTAAAAAGCGAAATAACACGAAAATATACTTTTGAACAAGTTGAATTATACATTTATCAATATTCATATCATCACATATAGTAAACTGTAATTATTACATATATTCACACCTGTATTTTTCTCTAGAGAAATTCATTCAACATAACTCATAACTAATTACATTGTTACGCCCCAGTCTAGGGGTGTGGAAGCGCAACATAAAATGCAAATGAAACGGTGTATGAAATGCAACAAATAAGATTTTTTGTTGCACACAATAATTATCTATATACAAAATACGCAACAAAGGAAGCACAGGCTCAGGTTGAATCCGAGGCCAAAATAACAAACAAAACAACTTCTCAAACAAGTTCTAACTAAACCCTATAACAAAAGAAAAAAACAAAAATACATGGGCTAAACCTAACTCGTTAAAGGTCTCATATTATGCTCATTTCCAGGTTCATATTATATTTTAATGTTCTACTAGAACATGTTTACATGCTGTAATGTTCAAAAAACTCTCTATTTTTCTCATATATTGTTTTCTGTCTGACTG
>CAKAOJ020000547.1:255000-273821 GCA_916701645.2 Sebastolobus alascanus
GACAACGAGAACGAACTCGTACCACTATTACCATATTATCGAAAAATACAACTTTGATTTAGTTGTTTATGTTCTGTTAGTTTACTTTATAAAATACTGCAGATTTAAACTATTTATTCTAACAGCTCAAAGTGAAGTCAGACAAACAGGATTATCAACGAGGGGAGACGGCGGATAGAAAACATTGCCGAACAAAATTTACGTTACTCAAACTGCTTTTTCAGTTACAGAAACAAACGAGTGGACTGATCTCCCTCCAGATATTAGAGTAATGTTAAAAAGGGTCGTGTTGTCTCAGCAGGTATCTCTCTCTGTCCCTCCCCTCTCTGTTGCTCTGTGGCCGGCTCTCCAGCGAGCTGCTGCCCCCCCCCTCCGTCAACAAGGAAATAAAGCCCCTCGTCTACGAGACCGGTCTCTTGAGAGAGCTCCAGCTCATAGCGGGGTCTGTGTGAGTGAATGTCCGGGTGGAGAGGTGGCGATCCCGGCAGGAGCTAGCTAGCTGTGCCGGCAGTTTGTGGAGCTTCTAAACTCCGACAACAGTGGAGAAAATGTTTGATTCGCCATCTAACATCGTAAAACTGTCAATATTCTAAATCTACACCGTTGATTTCTCGCCTCAACATTTTTCAGAAGTGAATTTAGTGATGAAATAGCTACGAAAAATGTGAAGTAGTTACGATGCGGCGGTGCTCGTGCATGTGTGTGGGGGGGCGTTGCCTTATAAGGAGTTTCGAGGGGAGGGGGGGGTTTAGACGGAGCTCCTGAGGCGATGCGACTTTCAAATTATGCTAGTTTTCCAAGATCGCAGACTCCAGCTTTAAACAAGCAGCAGTTAACAAGGAGACGACACACTGAAACACTAAAATATAGAGAGAAGAGGAGAGAAAGAGCAAGATAAGCGATTGATCACTGTATTGCAATTAGTGCTGTCAAAGTTGACGTGATTTCCAATAATAAATATATACATACATTTGCATAAAGCAGCATATTTGTCCACTCCCATGTTGATAAGAGGATTAAATACTTGACTAATCTCCCTTTAAGGTACATTCTGAACAGATAAAAAATCATGTGATTAATCCCGATTAAATATTTGAATTGATTGACAGCACTAATTTAAAGGAAAAAGGTGCGTCCCTACGCAGCTGAATATTCAGCGTATAGGGCGGGCCGACACTGATCACCCCCCCACACACATCACATCACAGCAGCTCCACACTCAAAGGAAGAAAAAACAAAAAGGGAACGTGGATGCTGTAAAATCGTACACATTGAAGATATAATTAGGGCTGTCAATCAATTAAAATAGTTAATCACGATTAATCACTCTATTCAAATGTACCTTAAAGGGAGATTAGTCAGGTATTTAATACTCTTATCAACATGGGAGTGGACAGATATGCTGCTTTATGCAAATGTATGTATATATTTATTATTGTAAATCAATTAACAACACAAAACAATGACAGATATTGTCCAGAAACCCTCACAGGTTCTGCATTTAGCATAAAACAATATGCTCAGATCATAACATGGCAAACTGCAGCCCAACAGGCAACAACAGCTGTCAGTGTGTCAGTGTGCTGACTTGACTATGACTTGCCCCAAACTGCATGTGATTATCATAAAGTGGGCATGTCTGTAAAGGGGAGACTCGTGGGTACCCATAGAACCCATTTACATTCACATATCTGGAGGTCAGAGGTCAAGGGACCCCTTTGAAAGTGGACATGCCTTTTCCTTATGTTTTCTAGTTTCATATGATACCAGTATCTTTACTCTAGCTTTGAAACTGAGCTGCAACAACCTAAAAATCACAAGTTGTGTTCATGTATTAAAGAAATTAATGGCATTAAAACATATTTGCCTTGACGCATTAACTTTGACAGCCATGGTTATAATCTTTCATACGTGATGCTGTTTGTAAGCTGTTCTGATTGATATCAGCCTCAGTGTTTCCTGTTCACTCTACGACAGACAGATCTGAGCTGCATTAAGTTACTGCTGATGATAACACAACATTTCCTGCTGCTGCTGCTTCACATTAAAACACCTCAACTGGACAAACAAAGTGAGACTTTTATTGTGAAGCAGCCACAGGAAACCCAACGTATTCATCACTGAGGTCAAAAACGGGAGAGACCATAGACATGTAGATACACATGTATACAGAGACATTCATAAATAGACATTTATACATAGACATGTATACAGAGACATATATATATACATAGACATTTATACATAGACATAATAAGACATACTGCAGATACAAAAGACCTTTCCCATTTCTGAATTTATACGGCTCGATTCCTCTCCTCGATTCCTCTCCTCGACTCCTCTCCTCGTATCTTAGTGAGATGCGAGCGGAGGAGGCGAGGAAGAGACACGAGGAGAGAGGAAGAGAGGAAATATGTTTTTAGAGACATGAGACGTCCTTTCCTCTGAAGCGTCACGTGAAGCGATTTTCTTTACGATTTCTTTTTCTTTTCCCAAAGATTTTGCTGAAAAACTGTTAAACATGTTAACGTCACTGCTTCTGGTTCATGGATCAACGTTCTGTCCTTCGATATGGTGGATTCAATCAATTATTAGGTCATTATTAAAAACTGGTACTATTATATCACATTTTCCTTTAAGCATTTTTCACATCATCAACTATTCAAGTTAACGTTACGTCTTTACAAAACGTTTGCTTCTGTAACATCAGATAAGAGCTAGCTAACGTTAATTATTGTTAGCTAATCGATATAAGCTAATGCTAGCTTATTGATGTTCATATCTAACATGATATTGTGTTTAAAAAATGAAATGTAAGATAAGTATTTAAAACGATGTGTCTAATATTGCACCAATTATTATCACCATTATTTCAGTAAATTCAGATCATAACTGTACTTATGGTCCTGGGGAGATAAGGTGTCCAATTCAGAGACCTTAACATGGGGTCCAAAACTCCAAGTGGGGACTCAAAACCTTTCCCTTTGGGGCCCGTCCTTGGGTCCTAACAATCAGGGAAAGGGCTCTAAATTAACTAAACTTTACGATGATCGAGGGGGCTGAAAACTGGAGCTCTGGCCCTTTCCTCCTCGGAGTTATGATAATTCAAAGTTTTCTCAATTTTCTGCGCTCTCAGCGCAACCCTTCATCTGTCCACCAGATGGCAGGCTCTTTGGGTATTGCCATTGGACGGGGTTGCCCAATGACAATACCGTAATCCCTCGGGTAATGCCATCGGACACCGCCCACCATCCCGACAACATTTGTCCACTTCGCATCCCTTACCGCTGTTTGCCAAGTGAACAGAGGCTATATCTTCAAAAGGCCTTGTGCTAGGAGAATGAAACTTCATCAGTAACACCCTTTCCCATAGATGAATAAATGCTGCAAAAATGAAGAAGATCAGAAAAAGTTTATTTTTTACATACTGCAGCTTTAATGTAAAAACATGAGGAAAAGAGAAACTTCATAACATTGAACTGTAATGTACTAGGATGCTGAAATTTTGGCTGTGACACCCTCTCACACACACGAATGGACTTTGTAAAAATGAAGAAGATTGGAACAAGTGCATGTTTGCCACACTTGAAATTATTTCCAGCTTTTGGCACGTAGTGTCTAATCTGGTTCCCAAGTGTCTAGATCAGGAGCGTCAAACTCAACTTCATCCCGGGCCACATCAGCATTATGGTTGCCCTCAAAGGGCCGGTTGTAACTGTAAGACTATATAAATATATCTACTCTTTATCATATAACATAATTGCCTCTGCATTCAATTATCATTGGTTTTAGTAATAACTTAATTAATAAGTAGCTCTGAAAGCAGCAGTCTAGCAAAAATAATTGCAAGCAGACATTCAAGTGTACAACTATTGTACAATTTATTTAAAAAATGAGTTTAGCAACAAAAACACATGCTTGTGCATCGATATATATGCATGTACGTAGACAGAAATATACTGAATTTGGGCACACACAATCACATTTCTATGTGTTATTATAACATAGATCCCATGAATTTATGAGATTAAGAAACGCTCATCATTACTCATCCGTCAAAGATCAAAATTTTCAAGTGAATAATAAAGTTCTTTTTTTTTACCATCACACAAATATTATCAAGCACTATTTATTACATTAACTTTGTTTGTCTTTTTGGTCGCAGTTGAGAGGGGCAGAACTATGGTGCAACAAATAAATGTGCTGTGATCTAACGTGCAGTCTGTGGCATATAAAGTGTTTGTGTTGCAACAGCTAATCGGCTGAGATCATCTGTGGTAGATGACAGTGATGTGGCATTTTACAAAAACAAGTGACTGCAATAAACAAGTGGCTGCATGAACACACACACATATGAGTACATGAATATACAAAGTAGTATACTAATAAAGTCAAAGTAATAGTAAGGTATGTTTCAGTTTATAATTATACTGGTCAGGTTCTGGTTGAGGTTACTCAGACATAATGTGGACGAAGTGGGATGTGAGAGGGTCCACCCTTTAAACTCACACCCTGACAATATTAAGTAATAATTATGAGATATTAAGTCATTATTGTTATATATTAAGTAATATATATGAGATATTAAGTCATTATTGTTAGATATTAAGTCATAATCATGAGATATAAAATCATTATTATTTAATATTAAGTCATAATCATGAGATATAAAGTCATTATTATTAAATATTAAGTCATAATCATGAGATTGTGCTCAGAAACATCCGAGATATTGATCTGTTGATTGACAGCCAGATGAACCAATCGGTTGGTGTTCCAGCCTCACTTAAACAGTGGGCGGGACTGAAACAAATATTCACAGCTTCAGATCAATTTCCAAATAAAAGGCAGTGACTGAAACATGAGTTGATATGAATAAAGAAAGTGGCAGAGCTGAAGACATCCTGCAGCTTTCTGAAGCTTTCTCATTCAAGTCCAACAACACAGAAACATGATGTCAGTGAACCGAGTGAGAAACAGTCAGTTAAACAAGCAGCAGTTAACAAGGAGACGACACACTGAAACACTAAAATATCATCCAGCACCATTTATGATCAGCACTGTTCCTTCCTCAATGATTGATTACTGAATAACAGAATGGACAGATTCATCAAATATTAATATAACGGTTAGTTACAGCTGTAGTTCAGTCTCCTCTGAACGACTCTCTGCTGATGTTAACACATTTACTTGGAAATGATAAGAACACTCTGACAGCATTAATCTGACAGCAACATCTCAGCCTGACCTGGTTGTCACGGTAACAGAAACCACAGTCCTATAATTAGTAATCTGTCAGCAGCTTCTTATCAACATATCAGTTCCACGGAAATGTAGTTCAGAGAAGTATAGATATCATGTGTAAAACTACAGAGAAGTAAGTGATGAGTGAAGCTGCAGGACAGAACACACAGAGCAGACAGACGGTCTACCTGGACATCATGGATCACCTGTTGGTGCTGCTGCTGCTGCTGTGGAGCTCAGGTAGGACTCTGCTTTAAACATCATGTGTTATTATTCACACATTTTTATACATATATTTCATTTACATTCATATTTTTTTCCACTCTGAGTATGAGCTCTTACCATCTGGCAGACGATACAGAGTCCCTCGATGCAAACTGAAGCGTTTTAAGAACTCGTTTGTTTAAATAATGTTTCTTGAGGCTGAGGGTTGTGCGATAGCGTCATGGTATTTTCTATTTTTATCTTCTATTTATTCTGTTTTTATATAGATCTTGTGTAATATGAGTAAGATGCAACATACAGTATGTTGTTTGTGGTTTACATTGTTTGTGTTTCTCTGTGTACATGTGGATTGTTGTTTGTTTCTAGAGGAGAGGAGAGGAGGGGAGGGGAGGGGAGGGAGAGGAGAGGAGGGGAGGGGAGGGGAGATGAGGGAGGGGAGGGAGAGAGAAGAGGAGGGGAGGAGAGGAGAGGAGAGAGGAGGGAGGGGAGGGAGGGAGGGGAGGGAGGGAGGGGAGAGGAGAGGGAGGGAGGAGAGGAGAGAGAAGAGGAGAGAAAGAGCAAGATAAGCGATTGATCACTGTATTGCAATTAGTGCTGTCAAAGTTGACGTGATTTCCAATAATAAATATATACATACATTTGCATAAAGCAGCATATTTGTCCACTCCCATGTTGATAAGAGGATTAAATACTTGACAAATCTCCCTTTAAGGTACATTCTGAACAGAAAAAAAATGTAAGATAAATTTGTGATTAATCGTGATTAATCATGGACAATCATGTGATTAATCCCTGATTAAATATTTGAATTGATTGACAAAAAGATCCGTCATCTGTAGCTGC
Source organism: Sebastolobus alascanus (assembly GCA_916701645.2). NCBI lineage: Eukaryota > Metazoa > Chordata > Actinopteri > Perciformes > Sebastidae > Sebastolobus > Sebastolobus alascanus. The sequence goes on from CAKAOJ020000547.1 coordinate 261,313, forward strand.
TGTAATCCTGTAAAAACGTCTACCAGTCAGTAAAAATGGTTCCGGTTGTAAGGAACCAATCAGATGCCTCCCTGCCTCCCTGCTCGTACTCTAGCCTCAGCGTGCACCAGCGTGAACTCAAAGCGCGTTGTCCGCCGCACGTTCACTGGAGAGTGGAAGAGAAAACTCAGCTCTTACAACACCGGACAACGAGAACGAACTCGTACCACTATTACCATATTATCGAAAAATACAACTCTGATTTAGTTGTTTATGTTCTGTTAGTTTACTTTATAAGATACTGCAGATTTAAACTATTTATTCTAACAGCTCAAAGTGAAGTCAGACAAACAGGATTTCAACGAGGGGAGACGGCGGATAGAAAACATTGCCGAACAAAATTTACGTTACTCAAACTGCTTTTTCAGTTACAGAAACAAACGAGTGGACTGATCTCCCTCCAGATATTAGAGTAATGTATAAAAGGGTCGTGTTGTCTCAGCAGGTATCTCTCTCTTTCCCTCCCCTCTCTGCTGCTCTGTGGCCGGCTCTCCAGCGAGCTGCTACCCCCCCCCCCTCCGTCAACCAGGAAATAAAGCCCCTCGTCTACGAGACCGGTCTCTTGAGAGAGCTCCAGCTCATAGCGGGGTCTGTGTGAGTGAATGTCCGGGTGGAGAGGTGGCGATCCCGGCAGGAGCTAGCTAGCTGTGCCAGCAGTTTGTGGAGCTTCTAAACTCCGACAACAGTGGAGAAAATGTTTGATTCGCCATCTAACATCGTAAAACTGTCAATATTCTAAATCTACACCGTTGATGTCTCGCCTCAACATTTTTCAGAAGTGAATTTAGTGATGAAATAGCTACGAAAAATGTGAAGTAGTTACGATGCGGCGGGTGCTCGTGCATGTGTGTGGGGGCGTTGCCTTATAAGGAGTTTTCGAGGGGAGGGGGGGGGTTTAGACGGAGCTCCTGAGGCGATGCGACTTTCAAATTATGCTAGTTTTCCAAGATCGCAGACTCCAGCTTAAACAAGCAGCAGTTAACAAGGAGACGACACACTGAAACACTGAAATATAGAGAGAAGAGGAGAGAAAGAGCAAGATAAGCGATTGATCACTGTATTGCAATTAGTGCTGTCAAAGTTGACGTGATTTCCAATAATAAATATATACATACATTTGCATAAAGCAGCATATTTTTCCACTCCATGTTGATAAGAGGATTAAATACTTGACAAATCTCCCTTTAAGGTACATTCTGAAAAGATAAAAAATCATGTGATTAATCCCGATTAAATATTTGAATTGATTGACAGCACTAATTTAAAGGAAAAAGGTGCGGCCCTACGCAGCTGAATATTCAGCGTATAGGGCGGGCCGACACTGATCACCCCCCCACACACATCACATCACAGCAGCTCCACACTGAAAGGAAGAAAAAACAAAAAGGGAACATGGATGCTGTAAAATCGTACACGTTGAAGATATAATTAGGGCTGTCAATCAATTATAATAGTTAATCACGATTAATCACAAATTTATGGCATATTTTTTTATCTATTCAAAATTGTACCTTAAAGGGAGATTAGTCAGGTATTTTAATACTCTTATCAACATGGGGAGTGGACAGATATGCTGCTTTTTGCAAATGTATGTATATATTTATATTGTAAATCAATTAACAACACAAAACAATGACAGATATTGTCCAGAAACCCTCACAGGTTCTGCATTTAGCATAAAACAATATACTCAGTGTGTCAGTGTGCTGACTTGACTATGACTTGCCCCAAACTGCATGTGATTATCATAAAGTGGGCATGTCTGTAAAGGGGAGACTCGTGGGTACCCATAGAACCCATTTACATTCACATATCTGGAGGTCAGAGGTCAAGGGACCCCTTTGAAAGTGGACATGCCTTTTCCTTATGTTTTCTAGTTTCATATGATACCAGTATCTTAACTCTAGCTTTGAAACTGAGCTGCTACAACCTAAAAATCACAAGTTGTGTTCATGTATTAAAGAAATTAATGGCATTAAAACATATTTGCCTTGACGCATTAACTTTGACAGCCATGGTTATAATCTTTCATACGTGATGCTGTTTGTAAGCTGCTCTGATTGATATCAGCCTCAGTGTTTCCTGTTCACTCTACGACAGACAGATCGGAGCTGCATTAAGTTACTGCTGATGATAACACAACATTTCCTGCTGCTGCTGCTTCACATTAAAACACCTCAACTGGACAAACACAGTGAGACTTTTATTGTGAAGCAGCCACAGGAAACCCAACGTATTCATCACTGCGGTCAAAAACGTGAGAGACCATAGACATGTAGATACACATGTATACAGAGACATTCATAAATAGACATTTATACATAGACATGTCTACATAGACATATATATACATAGACATTTATACATAGACATAATAAGACATACTGTAGATACAAAAGACCTTTCCCATTTCTGAATTTATACGGCTCGATTCCTCTCCTCGATTCCTCTCCTCGACTCCTCTCCTCGTATCTTAGTGAGATGCGAGCGGAGGAGGCGAGGAAGAGACACGAGGAGAGAGGAAGAGAGGAAATATGTTTTTAGAGACATGAGACGTCCTTTCCTCTGAAGCGTCACGTGAAGCGATTTTCTTTACGATTTCTTTTTCTTTTCCCAAAGATTTTGCTGAAAAACTGTTAAACATGTTAACGTCACTGCTTCTGGTTCATGGATCAGCGTTCTGTCCTTCGATATGGTGGATTCAATCAATTATTAGGTCATTATTAAAAACTGGTACTATCTTATCACTTTTCCTTTAAGCATTTTTCACATCATCAACTGTTCAAGTTAACGTTACGTCTTTACAAAACGTTTGCTTCTGTAACATCAGATAAGAGCTAGCTAACGATAATTATTGTTAGCTAATCGATATAATGACAATACCTTAATCCCTCGGGTAATGCCATCGGACACTGCCCACCATCCCGACAACATTTGTCCACTTCGCATCCCTTACCGCTGTTTGCCAAGTGAACAGAGGCTATATCTTCAAAAGGCCTTGTGCTAGGAGAATGAAACTTCATCAGTAACACCCTTTCCCATAGATGAATAAATGCTGCAAAAATGAAGAAGATCAGAAAAAGTTTATTTTTTACATACTGCAGCTTTAATGTAAAAACATGAAGAAAAGAGAAACTTCATAACATTGAACTGTAATGTACTAGGATGCTGAAATTTTGGCTGTGACACCCTCTCACACACACAAATGGACTTTGTAAAAATTAAGAAGATTGGAACAAGTGCATGTTTGCCACACTTGAAATTATTTCCAACTTTTGGCACGTAGTGTCTAATCTGGTTCCCAAGTGTCTAGATCAGGAGTGTCAAACTCAACTTCATCCCGGGCCACATCAGCATTATGGTTGCCCTCAAAGGGCCGGTTGTAACTCTAAGACTATATAAATATATCTACTCTTTATCATATAACATAATTGCCTCTGCATTCGATTATCATTGGTTTTAGTAATAACTTAATTAATAAGTAGCTCTGAAAGCAGCAGTCTAGGAAAAATAATTGCAAGCAGACATTCAAGTATACAACTATTTTACAATTTATTTAAAAATGAGTTTAGAACAAAAACACATGCTTGTGCATCGATATATATGCTGTACGTAGACAGAAATATACTGAATATGGGCACACACACGCACATTTCTATGTGTTATTATAACATAGATCCCATGAATTTATGAGATTAAGAAACCCTCATCATTACTCATCCGTCAAAGATCAACATTTGTGAAGTGGCATTTTACAAAAACAAGTGCCTGCTGTAAACACGTGGCTCCATGAACACACACACATATGAGTACATGAATATACAAAGTAGTATACTAATAAAGTCAAAGTAAAAGTAAGGTATGTTTCAGTTCATAATTATACTGGTCAGGTTCTGGTTGAGGTTACTCAGACATAATGTGATGAAGTGGGATGTGAGAGTGATGGCTGCCTGGCCCTGAACACACCAAGTAGATCTCTACTCACCCTGAGACACATATTACACACCATCCTCATCCATGGATCAATCCCTGCACATAACAACAAACACAAAACAAACTAAATGCAAGTACAACTATTAGAATGCACGCTATATTACATCGTACCTATTCTTGATTGAAATACATTTCATGATATTGTAAATACCTGAAGGTTTTACCTATTTGTTTTCTGGCCGGACGACTGACGCCGTTTTCCAGAGGTCAGTCCGTCGATGTCTGGCTTTAGGTCTTGTGCGGTAGCAATCCATAAAACAGCGTGGAGGTTATCATCGCTGATCCGTGATCTGTGCTTGGTCTTGTTCAGATTCATGATTGAAAACATCTGTATGCACATGTAGGTGCTTCCAAACATGGACAGGACACGGGCAGCTTGAAGTCGGAGCTGTGGCATCAAAGCAGGGGGGGGAGACGGTAAAAGTCCTCGATTGCAGCATCCTGGAACTTTGCTCTCAGGCTACCGTTGCATTGAAGTTCTATTAACTCCATCTGAAGGTGATGTCGTGCACTGTGGACGTCGGTGGTGAAAGGATGGGCAAAGATGGGAAAGGTTAAGTGCTGTGCTTTAAAGTCAGAGAAGCGCCGTTCGAATTCATTAATCAACCGGTTCACTTTGGTAGCCAATCGAGTGCATGAAAAAGCAGCCCGGGACTGAGGTTGAGATGCTCTGACAGACAGGAAAGTGGGCAAGACTATCCTGTTGGAGTTGAGGCTTCCATAGGAGCAGTTTCAGCTGGAAAGCTGTGATCGCGTCGTACATCCCCGTTATGACATGTTTGCGGCCCTTCAGCCTTTGGTTCAGTTGGGCGAGATGCTCCGTTATGTCAGACAACATGGCAAAATCACACAGCCAGTTTGGATCTGACAGTTCGAGCAAGAGTTTTCCTTTACTTTGCATGAACAGAGCAATTTCATCTGGAAACTCAAAAGAATCTCTTGTGGACGGCGCTCCTACTCAGCCACCTTACTTCTGTATGGTACAGCACATCTCCTTGTTCCGTGCCCACCTCGTAAAAAAAAAAAAAGATAAAAAAAAGAGGTTAAAAAAACTCAAAGTATAGTATGTCCTTAAAATGTAAAAAACAATAAAACATAAATAAAAAATAATAAAAAGGTTTAAAAAAAGGTCAAAGTACAGTATGTCCTAAAAAAGTAAAATAAAAATTAAAAAAGTTTTTAAAAAAAAGTGAAAGTATAGTATGTCGTAAAAATGTAAAAAAAAAAATAATAAATAAAAAAAGATTTTAAAAAAGCTTAAGAAAGTCATAATATAGTATTGTAAGTTTATATGTATATATAGTTAGTTTAGATGATATTTATATATATAGTAAGTTTTAAAAAAAAGGCAGTTAACACTGTTCACATCTACAGTTAACACTGTTCACACCTACAGTTAACATTGTTCACACCTACAGTTAACACTGTTCACACCTACAGTTAACACTGTTCAGAGCTACAGTTAACACTGTTCAGAGCTACAGTTAACACTGATCAGAGCTACAGTTAACACTATTCAGAGCTACAGTTAACACTGTTCACAACTACAGTTAACACTGTTCACACCTACAGTTAACATTGTTCAGAGCTACAGTTAACACTGGTCACACCTACAGTTAACACTGATCAGAGCTACAGTTAACACTGTTCAGAGCTACAGTTAACACTGTTCACACCTACAGTTAACACTGTCACACCTACAGTTAACACTGTTCAGAGCTACAGTTAACACTGATCAAAGCTACAGTTAACACTGTTCACAACTACAGTTAACTATGTTCACACCTACAGTTAACACTGTTCAGAGCTACAGTTAACACTGTTCACACCTACAGTTAACACTGATCAGAGCTACAGTTAACACTGTTCACACCTACAGTTAACACTGTTCACACCTACAGTTAACACTGTTCACACCTACAGTTAACACTGATCACACTTACAGTTAACACTGTTCACACCTACAGTTAACACTGTTCACACCTACAGTTAACACTGATCAGAGCTACAGTTAACACTGTTCACACCTACAGTTAACACTGATCAGAGCTACAGTTAACACTGTTCACACCTACAGTTAACACTGATCAGAGCTACAGTTAACACTGTTCACACCTACAGTTAACACTGATCAGAGCTACAGTTAACACTGTTCACACCTACAGTTAACACTGATCAGAGCTACAGTTAACACTGTTCACACCTACAGTTAACACTGATCAGAGCTACAGTTAACACTGTTCACACCTACAGTTAACACTGATCAAAGCTACAGTTAACACTGTTCACAACTACAGTTAACACTGTTCACACCTACAGTTAACACTGTTCAGAGCTACAGTTAACACTGTTCACACCTACAGTTAACACTGATCAGAGCTACAGTTAACACTGTTCACACCTACAGTTAACACTGATCAGAGCTACAGTTAACACTGTTCACACCTACAGTTAACACTGATCAGAGCTACAGTTAACACTGTTCACACCTACAGTTAACACTGATCACACTTACAGTTAACACTGTTCACACCTACAGTTAACACTGTTCAGAGCTAAAGTTAACACTGTTCACACCTAAAGTTAACTATGTTCAGAGCTACAGTTAACACCGTCACACCTACAGTTAACACTGTTCACACCTACAGTTAACACTGTTCAGAGCTACAGTTAACACTGTTCACACCTACAGTTAACACTGTTCACACCTACAGTTAACACTGTTCACACCTACAGTTAACACTGTTCAGAGCTACAGTTAACACTGTTCACACCTACAGTTAACACTGTTCACACCTACAGTTAACACTGTTCACACCTACAGTTAACACTGTTCACACCTACAGTTAACACTGTTCACACCTACAGTTAACACTGTTCACACCTACAGTTAACAATGTTCACACCTACAGTTAACACTGTTCAGAGCTACAGTTAACACTGTTCACACCTACAGTTAACACTGTTCACACCTACAGTTAACACTGTTCACACCTACAGTTAACTATGTTCACACCTACAGTTAACTATGTTCAGAGCTACAATTAACACATATATTAACTAGATGGTGAATCAGAAAACAACTAAAATATAAAACGTTTAATCTGTGATCTGTCTTCACTCCGGTAAAAAACTTCAGGGAAGTTGAGAGGTAAAGTTATCAGATCAGTCCGATCGCCGCAAGCGTCCAATCAGTAACTGATATCCAATAAGGGGGCGTGTCTATCAGCAGCAGCGTCCAATCAGTAAACTGATGAACCAATAAGGGGGCTGTGTTGGTCGGTAAAAGATTTCCGTGAAGGCTGCTCTTGTGTATCCTCGCCTCCTCGCTCCTCGCTCCTCCTCGATCCTCGATCCTCGGTCCTCTGTGCAGAAATAAGAGCTTTGGGAAGGTCTTCAGAAGGTGCACACGAACAACTTCCGGTTCAAGCGAGGAGCGAGGAGCGAGGAAACGACAAATAAGAGCTTTGGGATGTACCCCAAGTATATATTCTTTGGGAGATTTCATGACTCGCTGGGCGCGCTTACCCCAGAATGCCCGCTCCTACTCTGCCTCTGTTTGGCTATACCCTCCAGACGTTCCAGGCGTCTGCTAAATGCTACATTAGCCTAGCTATAATGCTAACCAGCGTAATGAACTAGAAAGGCCCAAATATTGGCAGTTTAACGAAAATTGATGGTGAATCAAAGTGACTTAATAATGAAATAGCATACGAAATTGTAAAACAAAACGTACCGTTGTTGGTTTGTAGTGGCCAAACGGCGGTACTACAACTTCCGTGTCCGTCACGTGATGCCATTGGGCCGATTTTTAAACGCTTTTTTTTCTACAAAAGAACCTAGATATTGCTACTGAGGAAAATACACACCAAGTCACCAGCTGTGACAAACATTATTGTGTGATTAGTTGAAAAATCACACAAAATACCAGTTTTGTAGTGTTATTTTGTGTACAATTTATTTTTTAAATTGGCAAGTTCCTGAGAAATAAAAAGGCAGCCGGCCATAAATAAATTATTTATATAACAGGCAGCATTCACATTTTTTGTATAACTTGAACTTGTTATTCTTGAAGTCACTGAGAATTGAGAAATACTGAACACTTTTTAGTAAAATGTGTTTATTTGTTAAGTTAAGTTAAGCATGAATAAATGTTACCTTTGGGGGTTTCCTGAAATTAGCATCGCTATGTACTGAATCCAGAATGGTGAAATACTGAAAGATTCACACCCATATTGTTCTGCATACTGACGACTAAATGAAGGATTCAGTTTGCAGACTGTAAACACTGAAGTATACTCAAGCAAGACGTATCACATGAGTGACGGCCGGGCCGGTCTCAAGGCAGCCCGCCAGCGGCTCCGTCACATCTCCAAAACAGTACTTAAAAATTTAAATATTTGTGTATTTCTACAGGACTCCAGGCTGAAGAAAATCACAACTCAACAGGTAAATAAAAAAAGAGAAATAAATAAATAAAGTCAAGTCTCAGTTTAATCTTTTCTTAAATTCACTTCTTTTACTGACGACTCTCTTGTTTCTGTTCAGAGTCTGTCAGGTTGGTGGGAGGAGACAGTCGCTGTGCAGGAACACTGGAGGTGAAACATCAGGGAGACTGGAGACCAGTGAGGGGCCGTTACTCTGACTGGACCCTGAAGGAAGCAGCTGCTGCCTGCAGAGAGTCAGACTGTGGCTCTGCTGTTTCTGTAGAACAGAGAGAGGAGTCCTCAGAAAGATCTGTGTGGAGGATCAGCCCTTACTGTGTTCAGTCTGGATCTGCTCTGAGGGAGTGTGCAAAACCAGTTTCCTCTGACTCCATCCTGGATCTCACCTGCTCAGGTAAGCCCATCAGTGACATCATCTATAACATCATCTATGACAGTAATGTACCCAGGTTGAAACACACAGACACCAGCTAGAATAGCAGCAGACTGTCTCAGCAGCCATGATGGAGTCTGATGATCTGCTGCCTCCGTAAATCAGCTGCTGAATGCACCAAGACGTTTATTCTCTCCCTGGTTTTCCCATCCCCCCCCCCGCCTCTCCTATTGACCCTCTTCTAGAGTCTGACCCTTAAAGGCTATAACTGATAAGTTAAGAACAGCCTGGTCTCAGGAAATAGGTGAGGGCAAAGATGATTTGTCCTGGTAAGGTCCACCACTCTTCTATCTGTGCCAGGCACGGGCTGATTCAGTGCCAGATGATCCACAGTGCACACTGGAACAGCTGACTGCCCAGAGTCAACCCAAATATTGATCCAACATGTATCCGCTGCCACAGAGACCCTGCAAATCTAATTCCTCTGTTTTGGTCCTGTCCCTCCCTAACTACATATTGTGAATCTGTATATAATACACTCTTTCAGGTGGCTCTATCCCTCTTCAGCCTTCACCTGACGCTTCTTTATTCACCGTCAAACTATTAGTGCACCGTTTTGAAATGCCGCTCCAAATTGACCTTCTTTGGTAAAGCCATGTTCACATTGCAGATAAGACAGACAGAGTTAGAATATGAGGAAACAAAAAGATAATCCTTCTCCCAGTCTGAATATAAATGATATGGTTTTTAATCTTTTGGCTTTTAATATTTGTGTTTTGAGCTAACTTAGCTAATCGATGGCACGGAGCGCTCTAAACTTCTCCAGTTAGTCACTGTCAATGAGCAGTGAAAAGATGTGTCCTGATCAGTGGCGGCCGGCCAATAGAGGGCGTCGCCCTCCGAGTCACACACAAAAAAACATTACTACTACTACTAATAATAATAATACATTATACAAATTGTCAATATGTGTGTGTTTTAAATATGGAATCCACCCAGTAATTTGTGTAAAATATGACAGAAAATCATCTGTGCAAAATATATGGTTTTCCCGCTCGTCCCTGACTCCCCTCTGCTGTCTGTATGTCTGAAGTTCAGCTCACAGCAGGCGGGTCTGTGTAGCAGCTTAGCCAATAGCTGATTCAAGCTCTGAACGTATGACATTACATTTAGCCAATCAGCGTCCTCGAATCTAATACGGGAGGGGCGATTATAGCCAGCTACTGCTAAAGTCAGGACTGCTCTCTGAGTCTCTAGAGGCGTCATTTTAACTATTAGAGTGGCGAGCGGGACCGCTACTGCGAGACCGAACCCTAACTCGGTAAAATCTGTCCTCCTGGAGCCGTTTGAGAGAAGAACTTTGGTGGATAAACTACAGGTGAAGGAGCCGGGCCCAGATCAACCCGACCTGGTAATAAAACAGCAGCTGGTGAAGAAGGGAAGAAGTATATCCGAGGCTTCTGTCGTAGCTGGTACACCAGAAAGACCTGGCTAGCTGAATGCCGTCATGCCTTATTTAGCTTTCCGTGCTTGCTCTTTGAAACGACGGGGACAGATCCAGCATGGACAACAACGGGAGTGAAGGATATGAAGCACCTGTAGGAAAAAGTAAAGAAGCACGAGAACACCAGGACACACATGGAAAACTCTGTGAAGCTAGCCGTGCTAGGCCGAGTGAACATCGCTCCGCAGCTGGATGACGACCACAGGACTGCGGTCAGGAAACACAACGAGGAGGAGGATAAAAACCAGCACAGTTTATCCAAAATAATCCATTGTGTGAAGTTTTGTGGTGCTTTTGAGTTGGCCCTGCGTGGGCATGACGAGACCGATTCCTCGCTCAACCCTGGTGTTTTCAGGAGGTTGGTGGATTTTGTTGCCTCACTGGACACCGTGCTGGAGGAGCACCTGAAGACCGCCGCCGTTTTTAAAGGCACGTCAAAGACGGTGCAAAACGAGCTGTTAGACTGCATGCTGTCAGTGCTTAGGGATTACATTCTGGAGGAAGTAAAGAGCGCTGATTTGATCGCAATTCAAGCAGACGAGTCAACGGACATTTCCACCCACTGCCAGCTGGTGCTTGTGCTACGCTACATCGATGCCAACAATAACATCCAGGAGCGGTTTTTCAAGTTCATTACTATCCAGAAACTTAATTGAGACCGATAAATTAATTGTATTGTTCTTGTTAACTGTGTTTTATGTAGTATTAATATTTGTGGATGTGTTGTGGTTGTGCCTTTTCAGTAAGTTGAGAGAGTTTTGAAGCAGAAGTTTTGCTGGAGTTTATCATCTCTACACCTCAGAGTACTAGAGTCCATGTTTATGTACATTCAGGTGTCTGAATAGCTTCAGGACATAACAGTAGTATAACACAGTATTACTATCTCTACACCTCAGAGTACTAGAGTCCATGTTTATGTACATTCAGGTGTCTGAATAGCTTCAGGACATAACAGCAGTATAACACCAGTATTACTATCTCTACACCTCAGAGTACTAGAGTCCATGTTTATGAACATTCAGGTGTCTGAATAGCTTCAGGACTTAACAGTAGTATAACACAGTATTACTATCTCTACAGCTCAGAGTACTAGAGTCCATGTTTATGTACATTCTGGTGTCTGAATAGCTTCAGGACTTAACAGCAGTTTTCCTAATTGCACTTCATGTTTACTTCCCCTGATCTTTACCTCACTATTGATTTACCAAACAAAGCGAGGTCAATAGGGGCATCGCATTAAGTAAACATTTCCTATTACATGTTATATTGTTATATTATATTATTATTGTTTTACATGTTTATTGTATTATAGTACATGCAGTGGTGGAAGAAGTACTCAGATCTTGTACTTCAGTAAAAGTAGCAATACTACCATGTAGAAATACTCTGTTACAAGTAAGAGTCCTGCATTCAAAAGTAAAAGTGGAAAAATATTAGCATCTGAGTACTTGAAGTACCAAACATAAAAGTACTCATTATGCAGAATAATGTTTAGTATTGTATTCTAATCGATACCTTAATGTGTTTATCACTTTAATGTTGCAGCTGGTAAAGGTGGAGCTCATTTTAATGACCATATACTGCTGGGTAGTTTAATCTATAATATTACATCATTTATTAGTTGATTATATTTTGTATTAATAATCTGAATCTGTAAAGTAACTAAAGTTGTCAGATAAATGTAGTGGATTAAAAAGTCTAATATTTCCCTCTGAGATGTAGTTGAGTAGAAGTAGAAAGTAGCAGAACATGGAAATACTCAAGTAAAGTCGAAGTATCTAAAAATTGTACTTAATTACAGTACTTGAGTAAATGCTACTTAGTTACATTCCACCACTGAGTACATTTTATACTGTTGTTTTTCAAGGCATTATTTACTCCTCTGTTGGAATAAAATAATTTTTAAGTATTTAACTGCAAAGTATTAATGTGTGTTTTTGATACCTTCACCTTTTTTGCATTAAAAAACACCGGAATGTTTGCTGAAATTGATTGGATGTGGCACAGTCCTACCTAGAAACATTTCCACCAGCCGCCACTGTCCTGATGATGAACTCATGTTAGAACTGTTCTGAGTCCAGTTTAATCACTGAATTGTTGTTTCATCTCTCAACTCTTCAGCTGGTGAATGGGACTAGACTGGCAGCAGCTAGGG